>REGO01000080.1:5916764-5932519 GCA_010120015.1 Rhombomys opimus | reverse complement strand
TCCTTGGTTGAATGTCAGTTTCAGAAAAGACCCTGTGCCCAGATATATTTGGTCTTTGTGGAGCTCCTATCCTTTCCCCATCAGACTAACTCCCCTTCTACAGAGCGCATCTGAAAGCCTCTAACTAGCAGTGTTTTCAAAGCAAAGACTCATGACCAAACCTTTGGCAGAGTACAGGGAATCATAAGAAAGAAGGGGAGTTTCTAGGGCTCTTAAGTGAGCCATTAAGTTGCTTGCATGAGATGTTTCGAATATCTTTTTGAAGGCACTTAGTGCTATGAACTTTCCTCTTAGAGCTGCTTTCATTGTGTCCCATAATTTCAGGTATGTTGTGCCTTCATTTTAATTGAATTCTAGGAAGTCTTTAATTTCTTTATTTATTTCTTCTCTGACCCAGCTGTCATTTAGAAGCAAGTTGTTCAGTTTCTACATGTGTGTAGGCCTTTTGCTATTTTTGTCATTGAGGTCCAGTTTTAGTCCATGGTGATCAGATAGGATACAAGGGATTATTTCAATCTTTTTGTATCTGTTTAGGCTTGCTTTGTGACGAATTATATAGTCTATTTTCAAGAAGGTTCCATGAGGTGCTGAGAAGAAGGTAAATTCTTTTGAGTTTGGGTGAAAGGTTCTGTAGATATCTGTGAGGTCCATTTGATTCATGACCTCTGACAGAGTTATTGTTTCTTTGTTTAATTTCTGTTTTGTTGACCTTTCCTTTGTTGAGAATGGGGTGTTGAAGTCTCCCACTATTATTGTGTGGGGGTCTATGTGTGATTTAAGTTTTATTAAAGTTTCTTTTACAAATGTGGGTGCCCTTGCATTTGGGGAATAGATGTTCAGGATTGTGATATCTTCCTGGTGGATTTTTCCCTTGATGTGTATGAAGTGTCCTTCTCTATCTCTTTTGATTGATTTTGGTTGGAAATCTACTTTATTAGATATTAGGATGGCTACTCCTGCTTGCTTCTTGTGTCCATTTGCTTGGAAAAACATCTTCCAGCCCTTTACTCTCAGGTAATGTCTATCTTTGTGATTTAAGTGTGTTTCTTGTATGCAACAGATTGTTGGGTATTGTTTATACATCCATTCTGTTAGCCTGTGTCTTTTTATTGGAGAATTGAGTCCATTGATGTTGAGGGAGATTAATGACCAGTGGCTGTTAGATCCTTTGATATTGATGTTGGCCATAGTAGTGTGTTTGTGTGTTTGGCTACATTTGTTTTGCTGTAGTGAGATTATTTATTTCCTATGATTTCTTGAAAGTAGTTAGTTTTCTTGGGTTGTATTTTTCCTTCTAGTATCTTCTGTAACGCTGGATTTGTGTGTAGGTATTGTTGAAATTTTTTGTTGTTGTTGTTGAATATCTTGTTTTCTCCATCTATGAGGACTGAGAGTTTTGCTGGGTACATTTACCTAAGCTGACATCTGTTTTCTCTTAGGCTCTGTATGATATCTTTCCAGGCTCTTCTGGCTTTCATAGTTTCTGTTTAGAAGTCAGGTGTGATTCTGATGGGTTTGCCATTACACGTTACTTGGCCTTTTTCCCTTGCAGCTTTAGTATTTTTTCTTTGTTCTGTATACTTACTGTTTTGATTATTATGTGATGGGAGGATTTTCTTTTCTGGTCTAATTTATTAGGTGTTCTGTAGGCCTCTTTTATTCTTATAGGCTTCCCCTTCAAGTTGTGGAAATTTTCTTCAATGATTTTGTTGAAAATATTTTCTGGGCCTTGGAGGAGGGAATCTTCTTTTTCCTCTATTCCTATTATTCTTAGGTTTTGTCTTTTTATGTTGTCTTGGATTTCTTGGATGGTATGCGTCAGGAATTTTTTAGATTTATTATTTTTTTGAGGGGTACATCGATTTTCTCCATTGTATCTTCCACACCTGAGATTCTTTCTTCCATCTCTTGTAGTCTGTTGGTTATGCTTACCTCTGTAGTTCCTGTTTTCTTTCCTTGGTTCTCCCTCTCTGTGATTTCCTCCATTTGTGTTTTCTTTAATTCTTCCAATTCTATCTTCAGATCTTGAACCGTTTTGTTGATTTCCTTTACCTGTCTTACTGTATTTTCCTGTTTTTCCTTCAATTCCTTCAGCTTTTTGTTTGAACATTCCTCTGTTTCTTTTATTTCTTTCAGTAACAGAGACTGTTTGGTTGCATCTTCCCATATTTCTTTATGGATGACCATAATCTGTTTTATTATATCTTCCCCTAATTCTTTACACATTTTATTTGCTTCCTCCATTAACCTCTTCATTAGCATGGATGTTAGGTCATCTTCTTTAATTTCACCTATGTTATGGTGTCCAGGGCTACTTGCTCCTGGATAACTGGGTTCTAGGGAAGCCATGTTGTTTTGCCTTTTGTTGGTTGTACTTTTTCACTGGCCTCTACCCATCTCTCTGTCTCAGGTGTTGTCTGTTAATTTCTGGTGCCTGCTGAGTCCTGGGGTGGGGAGAATCCACTTGGCAGGGTTCTGAAATTCTCCTCTGCTTTTTTGGGTATGGTCCACTGAATAGTGGTGCTTCTCAGGAATTGTCACAGTTCACTTCAGGTGTATGGACCTATATGGTAACTGTGGTATTCAGGAAGGCTCTCCTCTCCTCAGGTGAGGTCCTGGTGATGGCTGTCCTACTGCTGGGTTTCTTGCTCTGAATTTATTGAGCAGCAGCTATTGCTCTTAAAGTGTAATTTTTGGGTGCAGCCCTCTTGAAGGACCAGGGATTCCCACAGTTTTGTCAGTTTAGCTAGGGATAACTGGTTGATCTTTGGCACAGTATCTCAGGGCTGCTGTAATGTCTCTCTGGCTTTTGTAGGTCTGAGGATGCAGCTGTGTACCCCAGTGCCATAGGGGTACTCAATAATGGCAGCTGAGTACAGCGCTCCTGCTTGCAGTAGAAGGCTAGAGCCTAGAGTCTGCGTGAATCCAGAAACTCTTTTGGTGCTGGGTGTCCTGAGCATTAATCTTCATGATCCCCCTGCTGTGGGGTTTCCTCCTGACAGGGACACCCAGTCTTTGCTTTGGGGACCGCCATTCTGTCTGGGATGGCGAGTAGAACCCACAGGCACAGACGCGCGTGGCTCCACCTTTCTGGCCTTTGGGAGCCTGGGCGTCTGCCTAAACTGGATAATTTTTCCCGAGACCTTTTTGGGGTGGGGGTATCGGCTGAGTGCTCTGAGATCAGACCAACCAATTCCCTCCTTGTGGGTTTGTACCTGACAGAGAAACTCAGTATTTGGTCCCCTGGGGCCCACAGTTCTATCTGGGACAGCGAATCAGGTGCACAGGCAGGGATCTGTGCTGGTGCCTGAGTTCCAGGCTCTGGCTCTGGGCTGGCTCCTGGGGCACCCTGGGAACCGGAGTCTTTTCCAGGGTATGTCTGGGTGACCTAAGATCGGTCCCAATTGTTGCCTGCACCGTGGGGTTATCTCTCGACTGAAAATCTCAGTCTCTGATTGTGTGGTAAGCACAGTTCAGTCTGGGACCTTGACCAGAGCACATTGGCGTGTGGCTCTAGGCTGGTGACCAAGAGTCTGGCAGAACCGGGATCTCTTCTGCGGTTTAGCCAGGTGAGTTAAAAGCTGATTGAATTCCCCAATGTGGGGTATCCTCATTTGGGAAACACAATCACTTGTGTTTTATGGCTGTGAGTTCTGATTGCTGGTCACTGTGCCAATCCTGCTGTGCTTCTGCTCAGAATGAGAGTCCTCCCGGGGCCGCCATCTTGCCCCCTCCCAAGAAACTAATCTTGAGGGAGGACTCTGGCTAAAATGCTCAATCCCCACTCTGAAAGGCAAAGAGGATGGACACCAGAAGAAGAAGAAAACCGGAAACAAGTTAGGAGCTTCCCACAGAGGGCCTCTGAAAGGCTCTGCCCTGCAGACTATTAAAATGATATTCAGACTTATGGCCAAACTTTGGGCAGAATGCAGGAAATCTCATGAAAGAAGCGGGAAATAATAGTAAGAGCTGGAGAGGACAGGAGGCTCACAATGAGAGCAATAGAACCAAAAAAATTGAGCACAGGTGTCTTTCCTGAGACTCATACGCCAACCAAGTATCATGCATGGAGATAACCTAGAACCCCTACACAGATGTAGCCCATGACAGTTCAGTGTCCAAGTGGGTTCCACAGTAATGGGAACAGAGACTGCTTCTGACATGATCTGATTGGCCTGCTTTTTGATCACCTCCCCCTGAGCGGGGAGCAGTCTTACCAGGCCACAGAGGAAGACAATGCAGCCACTCTTGATGAGACCTAACAGACTAGGATCAGAAGGAAGAAAAAGAAACCATCCCCTACCTGTGGACCTGGGGAGGGGAGTGTGTGGAGAAGGGGTAGGAAGAAAGGGATTGGGAGGGGAGGAGGGAGGGAACTAGAGGGGAGATACAAAGTAAATAAAGTATAATTTAAAATAATAAAAAAAAGAATAACAGAATTGGAAAGAAAACAAAACAAAACAAATCAAAAAAACCCAAAACCAAACTGTGGTGATCTCTGTTGTGATAGCAGCTAACACATACTCCTAAGGCTTACATTCAACTTCTGCATCAGGAAAAATTACTGTAGACAAACTTCAGTTTTTAACTTTCTTCCGTGGTTAAAAAAAAAAAAGAAAAGAAAGCTTCTTCTTAATATTTACAGTCGCTAAGACTTGCCAGTAATAACCTGTTCTTGAGGAGTGCAAAGGTCGATCTTTCTGTGTGTCAAGATAACTGTAGTTTTGCCTCACATTACGAACTCTCTAAAGCTGCCCGAGGCCTCCTGTGGCTTATATCAACCTACACTAAGCTCTTCCAAGCCCTGCCATTATTCTCCATATGTTTTGAACCCAAGCGAGCTTCTAAACAAGAATTCATGATATATGTTTGCTTACTTAAAAATCCCAAACTGTAATCATTGTCTGGTGTGGAAAGGTGCTGTAATTTCTTAGACATTCAATCACAATGTAATTGTAATTTTTTTAAATTTTAGTTTTTATATTAATTACAGTTTATGTAATTTGTATCCCAGCTGTAGCCCCCTCCTTCATTATCTCCCAGTCCCATCCTCCCTCCCTCATATCCTCCCTGCCCCTCTCCAAGTCCACTGATAGGGGAGGTCTTCTTCTCCTTCCATCTGACCCTAGTTTATCAGGTCTCATCAGGACTGGCTGCAATGTCCTCCTCTGTGGCTTAGCAAGGCTGCTCCTCCCTTGGGGAGGGGGAGATCAACGAGCCCACCACTGAGTTCATGTCAGAGACAGTCCTTGTTCTCCTTAATAGGGTACCAACTTGGATGCTGAGCTGCCATGGCTATACCCGAGAAGAGGTTCTAGATTATATCCATACATAGCTCTTGGTTGGAGAATCAGTCTCAGAAAACACCAAGGTGCCCAGATATATTTGGTCCTTGTGGAGCTGCCTTTCTTTCCAGGTCATACTAACTCCCTCTTCTTTCATATGATTCCCTGCACTCTGCCCAAGTTTTGGTTATGAGTCTCAGCATCTGCTTTGATACACTGCTAGGTATAATCTTTCAGAGGCCCTCTATGGTAGGCTCCTGTCCTGTTTCTTGTTTTCTCCTACTTCCAATGTCCATCCCATTTGTCTTTCTAAGTGAGGATTGATCGTCTTACCCCTTACAAGAAGGGTCCTCCTTCTTGTTTAGTTTCTTTAGGTGTACAGATTTTAGTAGGTTTATCCTATCTTTTTGGTCTAGTATCCACTTCTGAGTGAGTGCATGCTTTGGATGTCTTTCTGCTTCTGGGATACTCACTCAGGATGATCTTTTCTAGATCCCACTATTTGTCTGCAAATTTCATGATTTCCTTATTTTTAATTGTTGAGTAGTATTACAGTGTGTAAATGTGCCACAATTTCTGTATCCATTCCTCCATAGAGGGACATCTTGGTTCTTTGCAAATTCTGTCTATTATGAATAAAGCTGCTATGAACATGGTTGAGAAAATTGCCTTTTATATTTGAGGATAGTTTGGATATATGCCTAGGAGTGGTATAACTGGATCTTGAGGAAATTTGTTTCTACAGGCCTTTCACTTGTGTGGTTAGAGTTACATCAGGATATTTTATATTATTTGTGGCTTATGTGAAGAGTGTAGTTTCCCCAATTTCTTTCTCAGCCCTTTTGTGGCTTGTGTAAAATAAGGCTACTGCATTTTATGAGTTAATTTTGTAGGAACACTTGCTAAAATTGTTTATCAGCTGTAGCAGTTCTCTGGTAGAATATTGGGGGTCAATTATGTATACTATCATATTATCTGCGAATAGCCATATTTTGACTTTTTTCCTTCCAATTTGTATTCACTTGATCTCCTTTGCTTTTCCTATTGCTCTAGCTATAACTTCATGTATTGTGTTGACGAGATAGGTAAGAGTGGGAAGCCTTGACTTGTCCCTGATTTTAGTGGCATTATTTTAAATTTCTCTCCATTTAACTCGATGTTGGCTGTTAGCTTGCTGTATATTCCTCTATTGTGTTTAGGTATGTGGCTTGTATCCTTGATCTCTTCAAGACTATAAACATGAAGTGGTACTAGATTTTGTCAAAGGCCTTTTCAGCATCTAATGAGATGATCATGTTTTTTTTTTTTCTTTCAGTTTGTTTATATGGTAGATTATGTTGATGGATTTTCATATGTTGAACCATCCCTGCATTCCTGGGATGAAACCTATTTGATATGTTGGGTGATATTTTTATTGTGTTCCTGGATTTGGTTGCAAGTATTTTATTGAGTATTTTTGCATCAATATTCATAAGGGAGATTGGTTTGAAATTCTCTTTCTTCATTGGGTCTTTATGTGTTTTAGTTATCGGGGTAACTCTGGCCTCATACAATGATTTTGGTAATGCTCCCTCTGTTTCTATTTTTGGAATATTTCCAGGAATTTTGTTCTTAGTTCTTATTTAATAGTCTGGTAGAATTTTGTGCTAAAATCTTCTGACCCACGGCTCTTTTTGTTTGGGAGGCTTTTGATGACTGCTTCTATTTATTAGGGATTTTAAGTTTATTTAAATGGCTAACCTGATCTTGATTTAACTTTGATAAATGGTATCTATCAAGAAAATAATCCATTTCATTAAGATTTTCCTATTGTGTGGCACACAGGCTTTACAATTACAACCTAATGATTCTTTGGATTTCTTCAGTGTCTGTTGTTTCATTTTTGAGTTTATTAGTTTTGACATTCTCTTTCCTCTATCTTTTAGTTGGTTTAGCTAAGTGTTTGTCTATCTTGTTGATTTTCCCAAAGAAACATTTCCTGTGTGTGTTCATTCTTTGTATTGTTCTCTCTGTTTCTAAGTTATTGATTTCAGTCCTGAGTTTGATTATTTCCTGCCTTGGACTCCTCTTGGGTGTGTATGCTTTCTTCTTCTTCTTCTTCTTCTTCTTCTTCTTCTTCTTCTTCTTCTTCTTCTTCTTCTTCTTCTGCTTCTGCTTCTTCTGCTTCTTCTTCTTCTTTTCTGCAGGTTTCAAGTGAGATGTTAAGTTGCTAGTATGAGCTTTCTCCATGAAGGCACTTAATTCTATGTACTTTCCTCTTAGCACTGCTTTCATTGTGTCCCATAAGTTTGGGTATGTCGTGCCTTCATATTCATTGAATTCCAGAAAGTATTTAATATTTTTCTTTATTTCCTCCTTTACTCAGTGGCCATTAATTGTAGAGTTGTTCAGTTTCTGTGAGTTTGTAGGCATTCTGTTGTTGTTAAAGTCTAGATTTAATCCCTGGTGGTCTGATAAATACAACGTGGTATTTCAAACTTTCTTGTATTTATTGATGCTTGTTTTGTGTCCAAGTATGTGGTATCATGAGGCACTAAAAAGAAAGCTACAGATTCCATGAAATTACCCTCAAAGTTACAACACAATTCTTTACAGACCTGGAAAGAGCCACCATTAACTGCATATGGAAAAATGAATAACCCAGAATAACAAAAACAATTCTGTACAATAAAAGAACAATGACAGTAGCAACATCCCGATTATAAACTATACCACAGAACAATAGTAATAAACACTACATGGTACTGCCATAGAAACAAACAAGTTGAGCAACAGAACCAAACTGAAGTCCCAGAAATAAACACACACTCTTATAGGTACTTGATTTTTTGAGGAAAAAGCCAAAACCATACAGCGGAAAAAAAGATAGCATCTTCAATAAATGCTGCTGGTCTACTTGGATGTCTGCATGTAGTGAAATGCAAACAGAACAGTAATTATCACCCTATACAATACTAAAGCCCAAGTGGATCAAAGACCTTGACATAAAACCAGATACTCTAAATTTATTAGAAGGCAAAGTGGGGAAAAGCCTGGAACTCATTGATTTGGAGACAACTTCCTGAACAGAATACCAACAGCACAGGTTCTGGGATCAACAATTAATAAATTGGGATATCATGAAACTCAGAAGCTTCTGTAAGTCAAAGGACACTGTCGATAAAACAAAATGGCAGCCTACATATTAGAAAAAGATCTTCACCAACCCTACAGCAGACAAAGGGCAAATGCCTGATATATACAGAGAACTTAAGAAATTAATCAAATAATCCTATTAAAGAAAATAGGGTACAGAGCTAACCCAAGGATTCACAACAGAGGAATCTTGAATGTCTGAAAAACACTTAAGGAAATGCTCAATATCCTTAGTCATCAGTGAAATGCAAATGACTCTAAGATTACATCTTATACCAGTTAGAATGGCTAAGATCATAAACTCAAGTGAAACACATGCTGGTGAGGATGTGGAGAAAGGGGAACACTCCTCCTTTGCTGGTGGGAATGCAAACTGCAAACATACAACCTCTTCGGAAATTAATCTGGCACTTTCTCAGAAAATCTGGAATAGTTCTTTCTCAAGTCTCAGATATCTCACTACTGAACATATACCCAAAAGATGCTCCACCATACAGCAAGGATATTTGCTCAACTCCGTGCATAGCAGCTCTATTCATAATAGCCAAAAACTGAAACAAACAAACAAACAAACAAACAAAAAACCCCTAAATGTCCATTAACTGAAGAAAAGACAAAGAAATTGTGATACATTTACATGATGGAATAGCACTCATCTATTAAAAACAAGGAAATCATTAAATTTGTAGGCAAATGGATGGAACTAGAAATTAGAAAAGAGCATCCTGAGTGAGGTAACTCAGAGCCAGAAAGACACACATGATATATACTCACTAATAAGAGAATATTTGACCTATAGTACAGGATAACTATATTACAATCCACAGAGCCAAAGAGGCTAAGTAACAAGGAAGGCCCAAGGGAAGGTATCAGAATGTCACTCGGAAAAGGAAACAGAATAGACAGCAGAAGCAGATTAATAGAGGAAAATGGGGGAAAAAAAGGAAAGGGGAAGGGGAAGGAAACAAAGGTGGGGATGAGATGAGAGGAGAATGTGGTTGGGAGGTGAGAGGTGTAGGAAAAAAAAGGGAAAGTGGGGGGGCATCTCTTTGACAAGCTAGAGGTCGAGGACAGGATAGGCTCCTGAGAGGATATGTGTGTCACTTTAGCTGAGACTCCTAAAAGGGAGAGACATGGATACTGAAGTGATCACCTCCTAGCCAGGAAGCACTTGCGGAGGGAGGGGAAAAACAACCCACCCACAAAAGTCTTCGATCGAAAAATTAGCCTGCCTACAAGAGTGCAGGGATAAAAAGAGAGCAGACATTGAGGGAATGTCCAACTGGCCCAACCTGTGACCCACTCCACTTTAGAGAGCCAGCCCGACACTATTACTAGTGCTCTGCTCTACTTGCAGACATGTTGTTCCACCCAGCCAGTGGAGACAGATGCTGAGGCTTGTAGCCAAGCATGAGGATGAGCTCTAAGGGCCATGGTGAATTGTTAGGGAAAAGATTGAAGGATCCGAAGGAGACAGAAACCCCACAAGACCAACAGAAATTACTAACCCAAACCCATGGGTGCTTATAGAGACTGAGACATCAACTAAGAAGCATGCATGTTCTGGACCTAGGCTCCCTGCACACATGTAGCAGATGGGCATCTTGATCTTTACGTGGGTCGCCTGGTGAGTAGGAGGAGGGGTCACTGTTTCTCACATGAACTCTATTGCCTGCTTTTGGATCACTTCCCCCTGGCAGTTCTGAGGATATGCTCAGTTCTGATATGATTTGATGTGCTGGGGAGGGTTGATAGGGTGGGCCCCCCCTTTTCTGGGGGGGGAAGGGCAAACAAAAGGGAGAAAGAGGAGGAGGGGTGACTGGGAGAAGGGTCAGGAGGAGGCACATTTGGGATGTAAGGTAAATAAAATAAGTTTTTATATATATTTTAAAAATTGTTATTCACTTTACATACTTGTAGCCCCATCCTTTCTCCCCTCCCTATCCCATCCTTTCTGCCTCTCCTCTTCTGAGTCCTGTTTTACACATAAAAGATTTGCTCCCTTTCCTCTCCAGCCCAGCTCATCAAGTTGCATCAGGACTGAGCTTGTCCTTTTCTCCTTTGTCCTGACAAGACAGTCCAGCAAGGGTGAGGGTGAGGGAATATGATTTAAAAAAAAAAAAAGCTGGCAAGTGAGTCGCTCTCTGATGCAGTTCCTACTTCCCTTACTAGAGAACTCACATGAGGTCTAAGTTGCCTATCTGCTACATTTCTGTAGGAGGCCTAGGTGCAGCTCATGCATGGTCCTTCATTGATGCTTCAGTCTCAGCAATCCTCTCTGCACCCTAGTTACTTGGCTTTTTTGGTCTTGTTGTAGAGCTCCTGTCACCTTCAGTTCATGTTGTCTTTCTTTCCATTTTTACACAAGACTCCCTGCATATCATCCAATGTTTGGCTGTGAGTCTCGGCATCTGTTTTGAGATGCCTCTGCATATTGCTTCTCAGAGGCCAACCCTCTCAGGATCTTGTCTGCAAGTTTAGCAGAGCATCATTCATAGTGTCAGGGATAGGCACTCTTCGATTGGGTAGGTCTTTGGTTGGGCCAGGCATTGGTTGGGCATTTTCTCAATCTCTGATCCATCTGCTCTATCTTTAACCCTGCATATTTGTAGGGAGGATAAATTTTGTGTCTACGTTTCTCTGGTTGACACTCCACTATACAACAAGGACACTTGCTCACCTATGTTCATAGCAGCTTTATTCACAATAACCAGAATTTGGAAACAACCTAGATGTCCCTCAACCAAGGAATGGATAAAGAAACTGTGCCACATTTATACAGTGGAATACTACTCAGCTATTAAAAACAAATAAATTATGAAATTTACAAGTAAATGGATGGAACTAGAAATTATCATCCTGAAGTGAAGTAACCCAGACCCAGAAAGACACACATAGTATATTGTCACTTACAAGTGGATTTTAGCCATGTAGTGCTGAATAAGCATACTGTGAAGCATAGACCCAAAGAAGCTAAAGAAAAATAACATACAGGATCCAAGGGAAGATATACAAATCTTACTTGGAAAGGGAGATAGAGTAGACAAAGGTAGTGGCTGAAGTGAGTGAACAAGGTGGGAGAGAGGGCACAGAGTGTTAAGAGGGTATAGAACAGATCTGGAAGAGCATGGGCCAGAGTACAGAAATACTGTAGAAAAAAAGAGAAATGAAGGGTGGGGCTGTCCTAGTGACAAGTAGAAATCTAATTCAGGGTAGGCTCCTGGGAGAATATGAGGAGTACTCAAGTAGAGACTCGTAGTATCAGAGGCCATAGAAACTGAAGAGGACACCCTCTAACTAGACTAGTCTCCTAGCAGAGGAGGGGAACAAAGCTGGAGTTTAATTCCAAACACTTACACTACTCCCTATAACTACAGCTCAAGGAAATCTAATGTCCAGTTCTTGTCTCCAGGTAAGTTTAGAGACACATGCATACAGATGTTAAATAAAAATAAATCTTTGGGAAATAAAAGTATCAATTAGCATGTATGATATCTGATTTTCATTTTATTCATGACACTGAAGTTAACATGTGTAGACAATAGACAGTCTTGTTATTTCATGAATGATTCCTTTATCTCTGGTTGGTGTCAATGAATATAGCTTAACTTCTGTCTTAAGGTTTGATGTGGAAGGATATAAATAAATTCCTGGCTGGAGAATTTGTTCCACATGTATGACAGGTAGAGTGTTTATACCAACTCCAAAGTATTCAGTACTACCTGGGCTAAGAAGCATTTCCTCCCTTGTATATAAACACCTCTTTCCAAAATCTGCAGAGCTGACTCTAAGAAGATGTGTTGCTGGCCATGGTTTTTCTATTCTTTATTGATGTCTCCTTGGAACTTTAACGTTCATCATTCCTTCAACAGATGAAGAAAACGGTGTCAGAAGAAAGAAAAGTGTACCATCTTATATCTTAGTAACAGTGTGCTAAAGTGTCCCACTGAAAGGTACACGACTGTACAGAATACTCCCAGCTACTCCTTGTTTATGAAACAAAAAACGAATTGACAAAATAGTTCCTGCATTACTAAGTATCAGATCTTGTCATTAAGATTAATATTAAATGGTTATTCATGCCTGTACTTGACAGACTTTTATGCTTTGGTAAGATTTCAGTAGTGTGGATGTTAAAACACATTAAAATGATATGATTATATTAGTGGGTTGTATAGGTGTTCAGTTTATGCCCATTAATTTGAAATGGAAGTTTTGGGGGAAATCTAGCTAATTGGAAGACTGTCTTACTTGTAAGATTTATTATTTCATTTTGAATAGATTACTTCTATCAATAGACATGGATTTACTTGATATAATTAAACAAGCAGGCTATTTGCAGTTGTTTGGAAACCAAAGCAGATTTTCAAAGCATCGTGCAATAGATGAATTGATCTACCAAACACAATTACACCTGCTCATTGGACTTATACAAAAGCCCTAAGAAATTCCAATAAGTAATTTCAATCAGTTCTAATAAATGGAAACTAAATCTGAAAAGCTGTTAGATTTGAGACAAGAAGAGAAAGGAGCACTTTCTTCCTTCCTTCATTCCTTCTCTCTTTCTTTCTTTTTTCTTTCTTTCTTTTTTTCTTTCTGCCTTTCTTTCTTTCATAAGCTTATCCTCTGCCAGCATTAAGAAAAATACAGTGCTAGTATTTTTTCCCAAGCAGTGTAGTAGTACTATTCAAATATGTGTGGAGTTTTCAGACATTAACAAATTGTTATTATCTATATATTTTTAGCATACTAAAAATAAAGCAAGATTATTTTAAAAATAACAGATTACCCAGTGAGTTCAAGAGAGAATTGTTATATTTCTGGGATACATTCAGAGTCAGTCAGAGTATTGTATATGTCAGTGATCCTATGCATTTCTTGTTTAGTTCATCTTTAGAAAGGATGAATGTCTGAGTCTTAGAACAAGACAAATAAAGAGACAAAATGTTTTATTCTTTTGTACTGTGTTACTTAGTAGCAAAAGGAGGAACAATGGAGATATGGACAGAGAAGAGGGAGAGAAAAAAAGGGGAGACAGAAAAATAAAATAGAGAAAAGTGGGGGTAAAGACACAAAAATGTTTAGAACATAATTTTTCTTTCTTTGTTTGAAGAAGCACACTGCCAATTGGTAAAGCATTTTAGAAGAAATGCAGATTAGGATATTTTGCACAGATAATTTTATAGTACCATTTTGCCTTAGAGAGTTTTCTGAACGATGTTCAAATAGTCTTTTGAATGGAAACACTATGGCTGAACTTTCATTTATTACCTGACATTGGGAAGTGTTTTCTATGCTACCTTCACAATGTGGTGTTATGTATTAATATTGTCAGCATAATAATTTCATTTAATTTTCTAATTTGTCTATATGTGTATTTATATGAATTCATGCCACATCCAGTAAGGTGCCTGAAGAATCTAGAAGAGGATGTTAGTTCCATCAGAGATAGAATTACAAGTCATTGTGAGTTGGATTATTTGGGTGTGGTAACTGAACTTGGGTCAGCTAGATGAGCTATAGGCACTTCTATTTACTGAGCCATCTCTATTGCCCTATACATAAAGTGCTGCTTTGCTTTGTTTTTCATCATTATCTTGATTTTATCTGTTGGGGTGTTTTGCCCGCATATGTCTCTGTACACTGCCTGCATGGAGTGGCTGCAGAACCCAAATGAGGGTGTCATATCCCCTGAGACTAGACACAAAGACATTGATGAGCTTGTATGTCAGAGCTCAGAGTCAAACTGTGTCCTCTGGAAGAAGAGCCGGTGATTTTAACTACTAAATTGTCTCTCCACACCATGCACCAGGGTTTTAAATAATTTGATTCACATGGCTTGTAAGCAAGTCATCAAGTGTATCACTTTACGAGTTCCATTTCTGTTGCAGTGATAAAATACAATAACACAAAGCAACTTAAAAGAGGAAATGATTTATTTGGTTTACAGTTCCAAGTTACAGTCCATCATTTTAGGAAGTCTAAAAACAAAGGAGTCATATCACATCCACGATCAAGAACAAAATAAGCAATATGTATCTTTCATGCTTCTTTGCTGTTCATGTTCTGCTGGGTTTCTTCACACAAACAGCTCGAGTCCAGCCTAGGAAAACATGTCACTTAAGATGTACTGAATCATCCTACATTAACTAACAATTGGCTGTATCTATCTGCCTGAATTAACGACTGAGACAATCCCTTACAATCATACTCATAGATCAGCCTGAAACAGATAATTCATTATTAAGACTCTCATCCAGGTGACTACAGGTTGTGTGAAATTGACAATTAACACATACAGAAGCTGGTAAGATAGTTCAGCTTTTAAGAGCATTTGCAGCCTTTGCAAAGAGCTTGGGTTTTATTCCTAGTACCCATATCAGAAAGTTCATGGCCACCTGCAACTACAGTTCCTGGAAATTTAGAACATTCTCCTGGCCTCCTGTGCAGGTATCTGTACACATATGGTACATCTGTATACACTCAGATACACACACACACACACACACACACACACACACACACACGCACACACACAGAGATACCCACAAACACAGGAACTAAATTTTAAAAAAGAAAGAAAATTTATCAGTGTAATCACCATAGGTAAAGATACAGGATCCACATATATTGCAATCATTAAACATTACATAACTCTGGACAGCCTCTCTGAAGATGCAACTACAGAGAACTTCTGTGACCTTGCAGTTCACAAGAAGCTGAGCTTTCTTTCTCCCCCTTGCATTTACAAAACAGCCTGAAAACAAAAGGCCACTGAGGACTCTTATGTCTTACCTGTCTCCCTGTTGGGCTAAACACTAAGGCATCCTTGAATTACCCTAGTCCTTATCTAGTACTTCTCCACTCCTTTGGCTTATGTAAAGTTGGCTAGGGTCACATGTCATAGTTCTTCCTCTACCCCAACACTTATAAGAGCAAAACTAATTTCTCAGAGCAGACCTAACTGCCTGAGGTATACAGCCTCTGGGGCAGAGCTGCAAGCCCTTTAGCGGCAGGCAAAGATCAGCAGTACGTGTCCCGGAGTCCCAGATCCGCGCGGAGGCGGCTATACCATCCCCCCAGGGCCCGAGTCTGCTGGACGCCATTCTAGCTCCACATGATTGCTATCAGTGACGGTACAGCCCGCCCAATCCCACAGTGACAGAGAATACACCATATATTCACCAAAACCAGGCAGAAACGTCATACAACCTAGATACACCAGGCGCTGGGCCTCCCAAGCTTGGAGAGCACAGTGAAGAAAATCCAGGACTTCCCAGAAAGCATCGGGACTAGCGACCCAGTCACCAGTTACAGTGGGACTTGGCGGCGGGG
>REGO01000080.1:5880351-5910794 GCA_010120015.1 Rhombomys opimus | reverse complement strand
AGATGAATGGGGGAAGGTCCCCCCCTATCAGTGGACTTGGAAAGGGGCACAGTGGTGATGAGGGAGGGAGGGAGGGACTGGGAGGGAATGAGGGTTCGGGGCACGGCTGGGATACAGATTTAATAAAATGTAATAAAAAAAAGGCCCCTGTCCTTTCAGTCATGCTATTCAAGTAAGCTGTAAGTCTCCCAGTATACCTCATCTGTAGTGTATTTTAACCTCAGCTCCATTCTACACAAACTGTAACACCAATAATATCTATTATTTGTTTACAATGTCTTTTAAATTGTAAAGCCAGATAAAGCTTCTCCATCTGTTACTGTAGTTCACAGAAATACATAGTGTATTATAGGAAGAACTAAATTTTTAAAAAACTAGTAATATAAATTATTCTGATCTGATCAAAATATATTCTATACATGTATCTAAGAATTACAGTTAACTCTCAATTTGTATGCTTATATGTCAAAAATAAACAAATTGAAGATAAATAAATTTATTTTTTTAATTTTTTCTCAGTCAATTTATTTATTCATTTACTTTACATCCTGATTGAAGCTCTCCCTTTCCTCTTTTCAGTTCTCTCCACACACAGAAGGGGGAGGTTCCTCCATGGTTGTCAACCCACCCTGGCAGGTTAGGTTAGTACAGAACTAGGTACATCCTCTTTTACTGAGGCCCAGACAAGACATCCCAGTTAGGGGAACGGGATCCAAAGGTAGGTATCATAATCAGAGAAGGCCCCTACTAGTTGAGGGATCCACACGAGAACAATCTGAACACCTGACACATATGTGTAGGGCCAACTCATGCGTGCTTTTTTTTGTTGTTGGCTTAGTCTCTGTGAGGGCCGTGGGCCAGGTTTATTGACTATGTAGGTCTTCATATCAATTACACCATGTGGCTGTGACAAAATATGTGGAAAGTGCTGTTGAGATGGCTGAGTAGGTAAAGGTTTGTGGCCATGCATGAAGACCTGAGTTTGATACCTGATATGCATAGGGTGGAAGAAGAAATTGTTTTCTAATATCCACAGATATGCCATGACAGATGTACCCACACTCATAAACGCTCATGACCAAAAACATGTAATAATTAAAAAGAAGACTGACTAAAGCCACTTAAGAAGAGTTTATTCTAGCTTACAGTTCCCAGAGGGTGCAACAAAGCAACATGATGGCAGAATCATGAAAGTATAACATAGTCATTTAGGAAACACAGACTGAACAAGAAGTGCGCACTGTATATAAACCTAAGGACTCCATGCCTCCCCATCAACTCTCTACCTTGGAAAGGTTCACAACTTTGGAAAATGGTGCCACCAGCTGAGGACATAGTATTTAATCATGTGAGCATAGAAGGGATAGTCTTCATTTACACCACAACAGTTACAATAAATTAAAAGAGCCAAAGAGGAGGTAATGTCATATGGTATGATTTAATTTGCATAAAATTTGAAAAACATTAACAACTGTGTCTTAGGAAAAAGGTACAATGATTGTTTTCTGGAATAAAGAAAGAAAAGGAGAAAAAGGATACAGATGGTGAAGAGGAAACATTAGAAGGTGAGTAGACCTATTGTCATGATTACGGTGATAGTTATATGAGGTTATAAATATGTCAACATAAAGAAAAGCAAATAGGATGGACATCAGGAGAAGAAAACAGGAAACAAGTTAGGAACCTGCCTGCCACAGAGGGCCTCTGAAAGGCTCTGCCCTGCAGACTATCAAAGCAGATGCTGAGACTTATGGCCAACTGTTGGGTAGAGTGTATGGACTCTTACAAAAGAAGTGGAAAATAGTAAGATCTGAAGAGGACAGGAACTCCACAAGGAGAGCAACAGAACCAGAACATTTGAACACAGGGGTCTTTCCAGAGTCTCATACTCCAACCAAGTACCATGCATGGAGATAACCTAGAACCCCTGCACAGATGTAGCCCATGGAAGTTCAGTGTCCAAGTAGTTTCTATAGTAATGGGAAGAGGGACTGCCTCTGACATGATCTGATTGGCCTGCTCTTTGATCACCTCCCCCTGAGGGGGGAGCAGCCTTACCAGGCCACAGAAGATGACAATGCAGCCACTCCTGATGATATCTGATAGACTAAGATCAGAAGGAAAGAGAGGAGGACCTCCCCTATCAGTGGACTTGGGGAATGGCATTCATGAAGAAAGAGGAAGGAGGGTGGAATTAGGAGGGGAGGAGGGGAGAGGTTTATGGGGAGATACAAAGTGAATAAAGTGTAATTAATAAAAGTTTTAAAAAGTGAATAAATTGTAATAAATTTAAAAATAAATTTAAAAGAAAGGAAGAAAGAGAGAAAGAAAGAAAAAAGAAAAAGAAAGATGTCAATATTTGAAGCTCTATAGCTAAAATACTGGCATTTTGTTCAGAGAGCTTTCATTCAATAATGCTGGGTTATTTAAATCATCAAACTATAAAAATGTAATTATATTAACTTAAGTCAAATTTATTCTAATATGACAATAAAATAGTATCAATATTCCAAAAAATACCAAAATAAATAGAATATAGAGTTGTATTGCTTTGTCACACTCTCTTTCTTCCATCTCATGAGTTCTGAAATAACTTTGCCCTCTGGGAATTTATATCTAGATAGGTAAGCCTACTTAAACTCAGTTTGCTAACTTAAAAGCATTGGAGCGTACTATTTAGGTTCGTTTTTAAAAATAACTACTTGGATTTATAAAAATCTTTATATAAAAAGATTTCAGGATGTCCAGGGCACACGTGTGCACTGGAAGAGGGTCAGGTTTGTGAATGGCACCACAGTTGGAGATAGCATTGTGCTCTCACAGCACCCTATCCATATCTTCTTGTTTAATCTTTGCAAATGTTCCTACCAAGTTTTTCTGCATCCTCCTGTAGGACTCAGAGAGTCCTGTATATTGTGGAATATACTTGCCAGTTATGGGTACGACCAGCTGCTCAGTTTTTATAAGAAATGCACCTTGGACTCCACCTAAAGCCAAAAGTGCCCTTTCATCTTATAACTTTAGAAAGCCACAGTCTGAAGCAATTTTGAAAATCATCATAACTCTCATTTATAGATAACATTGAATTACAACTCATTGTCTTACTAAGGAATCTGGTAAATTTAATACACCCTATTTGATATTTAAAACATTTTGGAGTTAAGTGTTGTATACATCCATATTCCCAACTCCTAGGAAACCGAGACAAGAATTGTGAGCGCAGGGATAGCATGACATACATTATAAAACTCTGCCTCAGAAATATGCTTTAAACAATAATAAACCATGAAATAATTACCTGGGGCTGGAGAGTTGGCTCAACACTGGCTGTTCTTCCATAGGACCTGGGTTAGATTTCCAGTAGCTCACAAAGGTTTGTGACTACAGTTTCAGGGAATGATGCCTTTTTCTGGCCTCTTCTGCAAGCAGTGCATGCATGTGGTGCAAACATACATGCAGGCAAAATATCCATAACATAAAAACAATGAAATAATAATTTTGAAAATAATAAAAAAGAAATAAACATTTTTGTTACTGCATATTATCTAATCTTTCTTCATACCAATGTTTTCTTTTCTCCTCATGATATATCTTCATAATTTCTAATAAGATTACTTGCCTAAATTTAATTTTGGCATTAATGTATGTTATTAAATTAATTAAACATTATAAGATATACATTAAAAGACTATTTAGTGTTTAATAATATGCATTGTTGAATAGTATTTTGTAAAGTTGTTTAGAGACTTGAGAAAGAAGATGAGAAAAGCTCTAAAATGTGACCTTGAAGACTCCAAGATGGTGGCTCCCAGTGCACACCATGTTTGATTAGCAGGGAACAGAAACTGCACACCAAGTGAATGGCTGGGCTGCAGACTCTAAAATGCCAAGTATGTGTTTCCCAAATGAGAGGAGACATCCTAGTGGCTAGGGACACATAATTGCAGGCCCCCCCACTGATATCTTGTGGGTTCCAGACTCTGACCTCCAGAAACCAGACTCTTCCTGCCTTCCCAAGAATAGCTCCCGATACAAGGGACAGGATCTCAGACTCCTGCCCATTGTTTCCTATGGAAATCTGATAGATAATAGGAACATACAGAGTCTCATTACAAGATGGTAGCACCCAGTGCGGAGTGTCTAAGTACTGGGAACACAATGACTGCAGAGCTAGCAAGTGACTCCACTGCTGCATCCATTTCTTTTCCAAGGAGGGATCCTGGCTGCCAGACACACATATTTTCAGCCTCAGACCTCATGACTATGACTATTTCTACCAACCTGAGGAAAACTCTGGATTCCAGAGACATGCAGATCCAGCCTACACTTCAAGATTTTGCTACCTGTCTTGAGGAGATCTTGGGGACCTCAGGATCACACACGTTAAACGTCCAGACCCTAATCCCCTGCCTTATGGTCCAACTGAGACACAACTAGCAGAGAGGAGCCACATGTTATTTAAGGAGATACAGTCCCCAGCTGATAAACCAGGGATCCCCTTACATGCCCAAGAAGCCCAGCAAGCTCTGGGAACAACAAGCTAATGCCAGGAAAAAACAGATGGGTAAAGGCCAATGTAAGAACACAATCAACAATAACACAGGGCAATATGGCACAACCAGAACACAACCATCCTAGTAAAGCAGGCCTTGGGTATTCGAACACAGCTGAAACACAGGAAAATTACCTTAAATCTATGTTTATGAAGATGATAGAGGCCTGCAAGATAAAATGAAAAAAAAAAATCCCTCAAAGAAATACAGGAAATAGGATCAAGTAAATAGAGGCCCTTAAAGAGGAAACAAATAAATCTGAAAGACTCTACCTAGCAGTGTATCAAAGCAGATACTAAGACTCATAACCAAACCTTTGGCAGACTCCAGGGAATCATATGCAAGAAGAGGGAGTTAGTATGACCTGGAGAGGATAGGAGCTCCACAGGACCAAATATATCTGGGCACAGAGGTCTTATATGAGACTGTTTCTCCAACCAAGGACTATGTATGAATATAACCTAGAACTTCTGCTTGGATGTAGCCCGTGGTAGGTCAGTAACCAAGTGGGTTTCCCTAGTAAGTGGAACAGGGACTATTTCTGACATGAACTCAAGGGCAGGCTCTTTGACCTCCCGACCCCGCTAAGGGAGGAACAGTCCTGCTAGGCCACAGAGGAGGACTTTGCAGCCAGTCCTGAAGATACCTGATAAAACAGGGTCAGATGAAAGGGGAAGAGGTCCTCCCCTATCAGTGGACTTGAAAAGGGGCAGGAAGGAGATGAGAGAGGGTGGGATTGGGAGGGAATAAAGGAGTGGGATACAGCTGGGATACAGAGTTAATAAAATGTAACTAATAATAAAAAGAAAAAATATATACAGGATAATATAATCAAACAGGTGAAGGAAATGAATAAAATATTTAAAGACCTGAACATAGAAATAGAATCAGTAAAGAAAACACAAACTATGGAAATGGAGACTTAGGAAAAAACAAGAACTGGAGAGGTAAGCATCACTAACAAAGTATAAGAGATGGAGGACAAAATCTCAGGCATAGAAGATATAATTGAAGAAACCGCTATATCTGTCAAAGAAAGTACTAAATTGAAAAAATTCCTGACACAAAACATCCAAGAAATAAAAAAAAAACATGATGAAAAGACAAAACCCAAAAATAATAGGAATAGAAAAAAGAAGACTCTTGTATCCAAGGACCAGAAAATCTTTTCAACAAAATCATAGAAAAAAACTTCCCCAACCTAAAGAAAGAGATACCTCCTCCCCTTCTATCTGACCCTAGCTTATCTGGTCTCATCAAGGCTGGCTCCCCAATCAGGGAATTAGGGAAAGGGTATAAGGGGAGAAGAGGAAAGGTGGATGGGACTGGGAGGAGACAAGGGAGGGGGCTATAGAGGGGATATCAGGTGAATAAATTGTAATAAATGAATGTATAAATAAAAAAATTTAAAAAAGAAAGATACACCTTTAAACATACAACAGGCTAACAGAACACCAAATAGATTAGTCCAGAACAGGAATACCTTGTGCTAAATAATAATCAAAAGACTAAATCCACAGAACAAGAAAGAATATTAAAAGCTACAGAGAAAAATGCCAAGAAACTTACAAATGCAGACTTATCAGAATTACACCCAACTTCTGAACAGAGACCCTAAAAGTCAAAAGGGCTTGCAGACTCCAAGAGAGCACAGATGTCAGCCCAGATTATTATACCCTGAAAACTTTAAATTAACATAAATGAAGAAAATAAGATAGTCCATGACAAATCCAAATTTAAACAATATCTGTGCACAAACCCAGCACTATAGAAGACACCAAAAGGAAAACTCTAACCCAAGAAGGTAACTATACCCAAGAAAACACGGGATATACATGACTTCACTACAGCAAAACCAAAGAAGACAAGCAAACAAACAACATCACTACTACCAACATCAAAATGAAAGGAACTGTCAATAACTGGTCATTAATATCTTTCAAGATCAGTGGACTCAAATCTCCAATAAAAAGACACAGTCTAACAGAATGGATACCTAAGAAAGACCCAACATTCTGCCACATACAAGAAACAGACCTCAGCAACAAAGACAGACTACCTCAGAGTAAAGGACTGGAGAAAGTTTTCTTAAGCAAACAGAACCAAAAAGCAAGCTGAAGTAGTCATCCTAATTTAAAAAAAAAAAAAATCACTAAGAAAACATTTCAGTTCTGGACACCCATATTTAAAAAGGAAACATAGTGGGAGATTTCAACACACAACTCTCATCACTAAATATATTAGAAGAGATGTGGGGATCAGCCTTGAACTTTTGGGCATAGGAGACAATGGTCTGAAATCAGCTCAGTCTCTATGATCAACAATTAATAAATGGGACCTCTTGAAACGGAAAAGCTTGTGTAAGGCAAATGACACTGTCAATAGAACAAAATAACAGTCTACAGACTGGGAAAAGATATTAACCTATCCTCCATCCAAAAAAAAAAAAAAGTCAATATTCAAAATATATAAAGAACTCAAGAAATGAAACACCAACAAACAAAATAATCCATTTATAAAACAAGGTAGAGGCACAAAGCAAGCCTCAACAGACACAAGAAGATTGAAATAATCCCTTGTATCTTATCAGACCACCATGGCCTTAAACTAGACCTCAACAATAACAGAAGTTTAAAAAAAAGGCCTACACGTGCATGGAAACTAAACAACTCTACTTAATGACAGCTGGATAAGGGAAGAAATTAAAAAAAAAAAAAAGAAATTAGAGAATTCTTAAAAATTCAATGAAAATGAAGGCACAACTTACCCAAATTTATGAGACGCAATGAAAGCAGTGCTAAGAGAAAAGTTCATAGCACTGAGCCCCTTCAGAAAGAAGTTTAAGACATCACATACAAGTAACTTAATGGCACACCAGACAGTCCTATGAAAAAAAAAAAAAAGAAAAATAATAAAAAAAAAGAAGCAGACACACCCAAAGGAGTAGACTTTTGGAAATAATCAAACTCAGGGCTGAAATCAATAAATTAGAAACAAATAAAACAATTCAAAGAATCAAGGAAACGAAAAGCTGGTTCTTTGAGAAAAACAGTATAGACAAACCCTTAGTCAAACTAACTAAAAGGCAGAGAGAAACTATCCAAATCAACAAAATCAGGAAAGAAAAGAGGGACATAATGATGGACATTGAAAAAATTTAAAGATCCATTAGGTCTTATTTCAAAAGCCAATATGCCACAAAATTTGAAAGTCTAATTGAAATCGACAATATTTTTAATAGATAGGAGTTACCAAAGCTAAACCAAGATCAGGTAAATAGATTAAACAGTCCTATATCCCCCCAGGGAAATAGAAGCAGTCCTCAAAAGTCTCCCTGCCTGTCCCCCACCCCCCAAAAAAAATCCCAGGGCATGATGCTTTCAGCACAGAATTTTACCAAACCTTCAAAGAAGAGCTGACACCAATACTCTTCAAACTATTCCACAAAATAGAGACAGAAGAAACATTGCCAAACTCATTTTATCAGGTCACAGTAACCTTGATATCTAAACCACACAAAGACCCAACAATAAAGGAGAATTTCAGACCTATCTTTCATATGAACATTGACACAAAAATACGCAATAAAATACTCACAAACCAAATCCAAGAACACACAAAAGATATCATTAACCATGACCAAATAGGCTCCATCCCAGGATGCAGAAGTGGTTCAATATATGGAAATCCATCAATGTAATCCACCACATAAACAAACAGAAGTTGAAAAAAAACAAACAAAAACCTCATTATTATCTCCTTAGATAATGGAGCATTTGACAAAATCCAACGCCCATTCATGTTTAGAGTATTGTAGAGACCAGGGATTCAAGGCACATACATAAACACAGTAAAGACAATATAGAGCAAGCCTAAAGCCAACATCAAACTAAATGGACAGAAACTTAAATCAGCCAACTGAAATCAGGAACAAGGCAAGGCTTCCCAAGGTTCTCCATATCTCTTCAACACAGTACTTGAAATCCTAGCTAGAGCAGTAAGAAAATTAAAGGCTATCAAAGGAATTCACATCAGAAAAGAAGTCAAAGTATCACTATGAACAGATGATTGATAGTGTACATGAATAATCCCCAAAATTTAACCAGAGAATCCCTTCAGCTGATAAACACCTTCAGAAAAGTGGCTAGATAAAAAAAAATTAACTCAAAAACAAACAAACAAACAAACAAACAAACCTGTAGCTCCCTTGTATACAAAAGACAAAAGGGCTGAGAAAGAAATTAGGAAACAACACCCTTCACAATAGCCACTAATAACATAAAGGACCTTGGTGTAACTCTAACCCAGCATGTGAAAGACCTGTATAAAGAGAAAACTTCAAGTCTCTGAAGAAAGAAATTGAAGAAGATATCTGAAGATGGAAAGATCTTCCATGCTCATGGATTGGTAGGATTAACATAGTGAAAATAGCCATCCTACCAAAAGCAATCTTCAGATTCAATGCAGTTTTCATCAAAATACCAACACAATTCTTTACAGAACTTGAAAGAACAATTCTCAATTTCATATAGAAAAAAAAAAAAAAAACAAAACAAAACAACAACAACAAAAAAAACAGAATTGTTAAAACAATCCTGTAAAAGAAAAGAGCTTCTGGAGGTGTCTCCATCCCTGATCTCAAACTGTACTATAAAGCAACAGCAATAAAAATGTCATGGTACTGGCATAGAGATAGAATGGTAGATCGATGCAATTAAATATAAGACCCAGAAATAAACCCATACACCTATGGATACATGATTTTTGACTAAGAAGCCAAAACCATAAAATGGAAAAAGAATAGCATATTCACCAAATGGTATTGCTCTAACTGGATGTCTACACATAGAAAAATGATAATAGATCCATACTTATCACCCTACACAAAAATAAACTCTAAGCAGATCAAAGACCTCAACATAAAACCAGACACACTAAAACAGTTAAGAGAAAAATTGGGGCAGAATCTCAAATTCATTGGCACAGGAGACAACTTCCTGAACAGAACACCAACAGCACAGGCTCTAAGACCATCAACCAATGGGACCTCATGAAACCGAAAAGCTTCTCTAAAGCGAAGGTCATTGCCATCAGACAAAATGGCAGATTATAGATTGGAAAGGGATCTTCACACAACCCTATATGTGACAGAAGGCTAATATCCAGAATATATAAAGATCTAAAGAAGTTAAACACCAGCAAACCAAGCAATTCAATTAAAAAATGAGGTAAAGAGCTAAACAGAGAATTCTCAATAGAGGAATATCAAATGACAGAGAAACACTTAAAGTTATTAATCATCAGGGAAATGCAAATCAAAATGACCCAGAGATTTCACCTTACACCCCCATCAGAACAGCTAAGATCAAAAACTCAAGTGACAACACATGCTGGAGAGGATATAGAGAAAGGGGAACCCTCCTCCATTGCTGGTGGGAATGTAAACATCTACCACTTTGGAAATCAATGTGGTGATTTCTCAGACAATTAGGAATAGTGTTACATCAAGATCCAGCTATACCACTTATAGGCATTTATCCAAAATAAGTTCAACTGTACAAAAAAAAACTTGCTCAACCATGTTAGTAGCAGCTCTATTTGTAATAGACAGAAGCTGGAAATAACCTAGACATACATCAGCAGAGGAATGGATGCAGAAATTGTGATACATTTGAAGAATGTAATATTTCTCAGCTATCAAAAAGAAGAAAATCATGAAATTTGAAGGCAAATGGTGAGAACTAGAAAAGATCATCTGAGTGAGATAACCCAGAAGCAGAAAGATATACAAGGTATATACTCAGTCATAAGTGGATATTAGTCACCTGTTACAGGCTAACTACACTAAAATCTATACTCCTAAAGAAGCTAAAAAACAAGGAAGTCCCTAGGGAAGATGCTCAATCCTCGTTCAGAACAACAAACTTTACAGAAGTCGGAAGCAGGAGAAGACAGGGAGCAGGACAGGAGCCTACCACAGGAAGCCTCTGAAAGACTCTACTGATCCAGGTGTTGAAGCAGAGCCTGAGACTCATAGCCAAACTTTGGACAGAGTGCAGGAAATCTTTTGAAAGAAGGGGAAGATAGAAATACCTGGAGGGGACAGGAGCTCAAAAAGTAGACCAACAGAGCCATAATAACTGAGCACTGGGGACCCTGAAGAGAATCATACCCCAACCAAGGACAATGAATGGAGAGGAAGTAAAACTCCAGCTCAGATGTAGCCCATATACTCAGTCTCCAAGTGCGATTCCGATTAAGGGGAGCAGGGACTTTTTCTGGGTGTGAACTCAGTGACAGATTATCTGATCATATCCCTCTAGGGGGTACAGCCTTGCCAGTACACAAAAGAAGACAATGCAACCAGTCCCGGTGAGACCTGGTAAGCTAAGGTCAAATAGAAGGGGAAGAGGATCTCCCCTTTCAGTAGACTAGGGAAGGATCATAGGGGGAGTAGTGGGAGGGAGGATGGGATTGGGAAGAGATGGAGGAGGGGGCTACAACTAGGATTCAAATAATAGATTGTAATAAATGATGATAATAAAAAGATGAAAAAACATTATATAAATAAATAGTAAATTAATTAATTAATTAAAAAATGGGATACAGAGCTAAACAGAGAATTCTTAGCACAGGAATCTCGAATTGCTGAGATGCACTTAAACACATTTTCAACATCTTTTTTTTTTTTTTTTTTTTTCCAGAGCTGAGGACCGAACCCAGGGCCTTGCACTTGCTAGGCAAGCGCTCTACCACTGAGCTAAATCCCCAACCCCCATTTTCAACATCTTTAGTCATCAGAAAAATGCAAATGAAAACAAATCTCAGATTTATTTTTATACCATTCTGAATGGCTATTTGACAGCAAATGCTGGCAAGGATGTGGAGAATGGGAAACACTCTTCAACTTTTGGAGGGAGTGCAAACTTGTACAACTACATGGAAAATCAGTCTGGTGCCATTTGAGAATAGCTCTACCTCAAGAGCCTGCTCTACCCCTCCTTTGCATTTATACAAAAGATGCTCCACCATACAACAAGGACATTTTGCCAAGCTATGTTCATAGAAGTTTTATTCATATTAGTGATGAACTGGAAACAACCTAGATGTCCTTCAACCAAAGGATGGCTAAATAAACTCTGGTAAATTTACACAATGGAATATTGCTTAACTATTAAAAACAAAGGCATCTTGAAATTTGCAAACAAATAGATGGAACTAGAGAAGATAATCTTGAGGGAGGTAACACAAACACTAATTGACTTGTATGGTATGTACTCTCTTATAAGGGGATTTTAGCCATAAATTACAGGATAACCATACTGCAATTCACAGACCTAAGGAAGATAATTAAAAGGCAGGAACCAAGAAAGAATGCTTAAATCTCACTCAGAAGGGCAAAGTGGTTTAAGAAAGAGAACAGGATAGGAGAGGGAGTGCAGAGAGAAATGAAGGTGGAAATCAGATCTGGGGAGAGAGAGCAGGAGGACAAAGTGCTTTCCACAAGAACAGAAACCATTCCTGGGGCCATCTCTGTGATAAGCTAGAGACCTATGACAGGGTAGACTTCTGGGAGGTTATGAATCCTTTGAATCCTAGCAGTAGAAGTCATTAATACTGAAGAGGTCACCCTCTAAATAGACAGGACTCACAGTGGAGGGAGGGGTACACCAACCCACCCACAAAAAGGGCAGTCTAATATCTACTCTGCATCCAAGATGTGCAGAGATAAAAATAGAGCAGAGATTGAGGGAATGCTCAAACAATGCCCGGTCCAAACTGAGACTCTCTCCAGGGGAGAGAGCAACCCCTGACACTGTTAATGATACTCTGCTATACTTGCAGACAGGAGCCTAGTATAGCAGTGCTCTGAGAAGCTCCACCCAGCAGCAGATTGAAACAGATGCCAAAATTCATAGCCAAATATTGGGCAAAGTCTACGCAGTCTTGTGGAAAAGTGGAGGAAAGAAAGAATGAAGGGGACTGGAACTCCACAAGAAGACCAACAGAAGCAACTAATTTTCACCAACCAAAGACTGTGGATAGACTAGACCTAGTACTCCCTACACAGATATAGCCAATATTCAGCTTGGTCTTCATGTGGGTTCACTAGTAAGGGGAGTAGGGATGTTTCTGACATGAATTCTATTGCCTGTGTTTTATATAAATTTATTTGTTTTTATTAATTACAGTTTATGAACTTTGTATCCCAGCTGTAGCACCCTCCCTCATCCTCTCCCAACCCCACCTTCCCTCCCTCATCTCCCCCCAAGCCCCTCCCCAAGTCCAATGATAGGGTAGGTCCTTCTCCCCACCCCTCTGATCCTAGCCTAACAGGTGTTATTAGGACTGGCTGCATTGTCTTCCTCTGTGGCCTGATAAGGCTGCTTCCCATTCAGGGGAAAGTGCTCAAAGAGCCAGCCACTGAGTTCATGTCAGAGACAGTCCATATTCCCCTTACTGGAGAACCCACATGGATACTGAGTTGGCAAGGACTACATCTATGCAGGGATTCTAGGGGTTCTAGGGGTTCTAGGTTATCTCTATGCATGGTCCTCGGTTGGAATAGCAGTCTCAGAAAAGACCCCTGTGCCCAGATATTTTGGTCCTCTTTCACTCCTTGTGTTGCCTGCTTTATTTTAATTAATTAATATTTTTATTATAGTTTGATTATAGTTTGTTCACTCTGTATCCCTGCTAAAGCCCTCTCCCTCAACCCTTACCAATTCCACCCTCCCTCCCTCATCTCCTCCCACACCCCTCCCCAAGTCCACAGATAGGGAAGGTCCTCTTCCCCTTTCCTCTAACCCTAGCCTATCAGGTCTCATCAGGACTGGCTGCATTTTCTTCCTTTGTGGCCTGGTAAGGCTGCACACCCCTCAGGGAGAAGGCATCAAAGAACCAGCCACTGAGTTCATGTTGCCTTCTTTTTATCATTTCGTCTTGGTGGGGCTTCCTCACTAGGCCATAGGGCAAGAGAGTCCCTCAGTCCTGATGGAACTTGATGTACTTGGGTGGGTTGGTTGTTGAGGTTCCTTTTCTGGGAAGTAGGGAAGGGTGACAGGGGAAAGAGGGAGAAAGGGCCTGGATGGAGAGTGGGGGAGGAGGCTGCATTTGGATGCAAAAGTGAATTAATTAATTAATTAATTAATTAATTAATTAATTAAAATTAATATGACCTCATTCTACTAGTGTTACATCATAGAGTAATCTCTGGACATCAATGAGTGGGTGTCTTATCACCAGGGTCTTATCTGTACAGAAAATCACAAAGTACCCATTATTGAGGAGTGGATAAAGGGATGAGTATTTACGTCTGGCGTGCTCACTTGATGTTAGCCAAACCAGTATGCTTGCATTCACAGTGTACCTGTTGAGTCCCTCGTTCTTTCATCTACAATAAGACTGGAGAGTTTACTCAGCTCTTATACCGCCTGTTCTAAGCATGACATTACCCAGTGAAGTTATGTTGAAAGCTGTCTCCTTAAATCTATGGGGAGTTACTGCATGCATTTCTCTCCAAACACAAAGGCTCCATAGTCCCCACATTGTCCACATTTACTTATTGTTTTCTGCAATAAAACACTCACCAAAACTACCTTGGGATAAGATAGGGTTTGCTTTGTTTTGCAAGTTCCATTCCTTCACTGAAGAAAACCAGGGCAGGAACTCAAAGCAGGAACCTGGAGTCAGGAACTGAAACAGCCATCACACAGAAATGCTGCTTACTGCCTTACTTCCCCAGGTGTAAATCCTTAACAAAGAGTCTCTCTCCCAGATATACCTAAGTTGTGTCAAGTTGACAAAATCCAACCAGCCCACATCATTTTAAATTTTGTCATTGCAGCATTTTTTGTGAAACTGATAAACACATTGGAGCTGAGTTAGAAAATCATGCACATAAAAAGTTATGTAATTGTACTTTATACACACATTCAAATACTTTGAAAACTTCCTTAAAAATAAGATCTTATATCTAGAACTTCAACTATATTATATAGACAGAATATATAATTTGCAAATATGTGCCTGAAGAGATGTAAAATGCTTGGCAAATGCTTTCAAAACAAAGCATGGAAATATAGATTTGTTTTGCTCAGAATTATGACAAGTATGGGTGAGTGCTTTTGTACTGCAGATATTCTAAAACATTGAGCTAAAAATGCTGATTAGTCATGCTAATTGCATTTGAGCAGAAGACTAGTTTAAAGGGTATTAGGAATAGACCTCACACAAGGGACCATATAGTTACAGAAAGACTAGTTTAAAGGGTATTAGGAATAGACCTCACACAAGGGACCATATAGTTACAGAAATAGGAAAAGAAGAGACTCAATTTACAACATTCGTCAATTTATTATTCCTCTTCATTTAAAAAGAAATCTATGTGTAATTTCAGAATCTTTTCAAGAATGATTTAAAATTGTAGCTATCTATCCAGATTGCTCCAGATGTCTGCATTTCAGAGGCTTATCTCTTTCCTTCCCTATCACCATCATTTCTCATTTTCAGGTTAAGCTTTAAGCATGATGAAATACTCCATTTGACTCTTCTCCAGTGTGTACTTCTTAAAACAAGTAATTATCTCTATTTTTAAATTTACTATCATGATTACCTTCTGTGGTTTCATGTTTTATTTTCAGTTTTCTGTGTGTTCTTTTCATATCTTGACTTCCAATTTTTTAAGAGATATCAAATAGGTTTATTTCATATATACTACACACTTGTCTTTTTGTTTTTATAACTAAAACTGACTTTTCTAACAGAAAAGTCAAACATGTTTACAATTATTCAGACTAATTTTTTATTTTTATTTTATCTGATTTCTTTTAGTATCATGTATATTATGCTTATCATTTTATTATACTTTTCTTTCAATTTTTATCATTCAATAACCTCAAAATGTGGAATGAATCTTCATACCCCAAAGAATCAATACCCCAAAGCAAAGTATTTTATCTATTCTTCCTGGTAACTATATTTTCTGAGAGTCTCAGCTACTGAAAGCATGAATTATAATGTGCGGTTAAGTGGTTGCTCCCTTGACAGCTTTTGTTTAGGATCTTCATGGTCTTAACTGAAGATACTCAACCCAGTGTGTTAACTATTCATCCCCATCCTGTCTAAAGCTAAGAGAGAGCAACCTTACCATTCAGTAGAGCGTTAAATGCTTATTGAAAAAATAACAAGTAGGGGTTCCTATTCACGTGTCTCTGAGAGCAGACTCAAAATGAATAAATTATGAAAGTTATCTTGTTCCAAAACTCTTATACCATAAAAATCTGTAGTCATATAATCATTAAGGCATATAAAAACATTTTGATGAGAAAAGACAAAAATGTTTCAGATAACGAGATACCTTCTAAGTCAGTTTTCTTCAATTTTCATCACCTCTAGTATGCACCTACCTACAATACAGTTCTAAAAGTATTGTACATTTTCCTTGAACAGCTAAAGACTAGAGCAGGGAAGCTTTCTCAACACAATCTGCAGACTTTCATAAGCCAAAAGAGTCCTCAGGCCATCCTCTCTTGCCCTGAAAGTATGCCCTTCTACCTCACCCTTAAGAACTTTTTTGTTTCTTTGTTACTTCCTTATGGTTTCTGAGGAACTTTCTTTTGCATTAGAGGCTCAGGGGGTCTCAAATTTATTCATATGATTAATTAAATTAAACCCCTTAAATACGTGTGTACACAGAAAGCTTCCACAGAAATAATTATCTCTAGATAAAGGTCCCCAAATATATACCTGTTGATGTATTAAGAGGTATTGAAAGTTCAAGGTCATACTGGGCAACTTAAAGAGATAGTATTTCAAAATCAAGCACACAAATAAGAAGGCAAAAAAATGACTTGGAATATACTTCTGTGCCAAGAGTACTTATCTGGTATGCACAAAGCCCATGTTCAGCCTAAAATACTGTGATAAATAAAACAATTCCCTCTGTTTTCTTCAACAATAGAGATGTCCCATTATCCAAAGATATCAGTCGCTCTGTCTCCCCATTCTCAACTATCTGAGACATTTAAATATCTGTAAGCTAGGAACTCAATGAAGATACCTGATAAAACAGGATCAGATGAATGGGGGGAGGTCCCCCCCCATCAGTGGACTTGGAAAGGGGCACAGTGGTGTTGAGGGAGGGAGGGAGGGACTGGGAGGGAATGAGGGTTCGGGGCACGGCTGGGATACAGAATTAGTAAAATGTAACTGATAAAAATAAAAAAAAAATATATCTGTAAGCTAGTTTCTTCTTACAGCATCAGTGCACTGACATCTGCCAAATCTTGCAGCAGAAATGACCCTAGAAATTATTATACATGAGTAGAGTACTTGCAAAACTTTCACTTTACAAAATTTAATCTAAACCTTCACATCTGTGAGTCAGTATCTGTGGCGATGCTTGCCATCCCTTCCAAGGACACAGAGCAGAAATGCCATCAACCCCACCAGAAGTCCAAGCCTCAATTTGAGGAATGTTGCTAAGAGAGACTGAAGCCTAACTATGGAGTAGCTGTGTCTCTTACCTAACAGAAGGTTAAATTCATGAAAAGTAGAGTGATGGGAGATTCTAACATTGGTACATTAATGAATCCAACTTGACAGGTAAAGTTAGGTTCAGACTGACTGACATGCTTTGACAATCATGCTCTTCTTTCCTGAAATCCAGCTCCACCTAACAGCGTGAGGATGCAGATATCACTCTAGAAGTCGATTATTCAGATTGTTTCATTTCTGCCATGTTCTTGAGAATGTGAAATTTTGAGTATTGTGCTGACAGCCTGGGGCTCACTGTCAACAATTCCATGCATTAATTAGATTCTATTGGAAAAGACATACTCCAGTATTTGGACTGTATGTATGTATTAATAAAATAAAATGGAGAATGGGAGTAAGTAGGTACATGAGCTATGATACAAGGTTTTATCAACATAATCCATATGTTACTATTACAAACACACACGCTGCTTTGTCTACACTACTCAGTGGTATAACTACTCCAAGCAGTCTACATAGTCTTCAGTAAGATAAAAGATGAAATAAAGTTTCGTGTCTGTAAAATTTCTGGTTTCAAGATTCTTTTTTAAATATTTTGAAAAAAAAAAAAACAAAACTAGTAAGCCTTTCTGACAGACCCCAAGACTTGGTATTTCATTGTATTGTCCCATAGAAAATGAAATGTACTTTATGTGACCTTGCACAACTGTAATGTCGAAGCACAGCCGACCTCAGGGTAACTGAATGTATAAATGTTTTCTATCGCCATAGAATGGATTATACTTTAACAATAAAGACAGAACTGACCATTGATTCTGTGTTACCTTCTTGATCTAACAATCTGCCTAATGCATGGATCAGACAGACGTTGTTACTATATGTGTGCACACACATTCATTTATTAATGTATTAATGTTTTCAGTCAGCCATCATTAAATCGATAGTTTTACAAAACACTGCATGGAATAACAGGAATCAAAATATCTTCAAGAATCCTAAAGGGTATTAATCTTAAGAAAATAATAGTGATTTTGAGATCAGAAAATGACATTATTGACTCTCTTCTTGATTATCGCCATATGCCTGTCCTTATGGTTCATATATCTCTGACTTATTAAGATAGTCACTATCACCTTTTTTTTGAGAAATAAATAAAAAGGCAGATTTTTACATAAATATAATATACAGGTTCTCAGAACCTTCACATGGATTTTCCTCAAAGGACAATCTAACATTGCCTGCTCCATTAGCCAGACACTTTCTCCTATGATGTAGAGCCAAACAGGTTGCAAAAACATGTCTTTGGTAGGGTCATAGAATAACCACTGTCTGTAGCAGAGGAAATATTGTGTAGGAAATACAAATTTTAAGTGCTGCAAAGACAGTGGACAGCTCAATCTCAGTAAATTGCTAGGCAAATTCAGTTTGTGGAAAATTTTGAATATAGCCATGACAGATTTTACAAAATGTTTAATAACTATGTATCCACCAAAGTTTTTCTTTAGTGTTCGTGTATGTGTGTGTTAGAGAAGGGACTGTAACATATATGGAAAGTGCAGGTACAGCCAAGGAACAAATTTTGACTGTCATTTCTTAGGTACTATCCACTTTATTATTATTATTATTATTATTATTATTATTATTATTATTATGACAGTAACTCTTACTGGTCTGAAAATCAGCAGATAGGGTAGTCTGGCCAGGAAGCTCCAGACATCTCTACCTCCAGGTCCCAATGCTAGATTACACACTTGGGCAAACAAGCTTGACTAGATTATATGAGTTCTTGGGAAGAAATTCTTGCTCACACAGCAGCAAGATCCTTACTGAGTGAACAGTCTTCACATCCACATACAATGGTTTCTTAGTATCCTAAATTTTATCAAAAATGTTTTGTTAACACCCTTTTTTTAAACTTAAAGGTAATGACAGACTTGTTATAAATTTGTAACAAAAGGCAATAGTTCAAAGAAATCAATTACTGTAACAGAATTTGCATGCACAGTTTCACAGATACTATGTACCTCTTACTATATAATATTCTGTACTTCATATTCATGCATAGCCACTTATAGGCCTTAAAGTGACAACTTTGTGCTTTCATTTTTAAGATAGGTATCTATATAGCTATACTCTATAAATTTTTATTTTTTATTAATTACAGTGTTTCACTTTGTATCTCAGCCTTAGCTCTATCCTTAGTCCCCTCACTATCACACCCTCCCTCACTCATCTCCTCCCATACCCCTCTCTAAGTCCACTGATAGGGAAGATCCTTCTCCCCATCCATCTGACTCTAGCCTATCAGGTCTCATTAGGACTGGCTGCATTGTCTTCCTCTGTGGTCTGATAAGGCTGATCCCCCCACAGGGGAAGGTGATCAAAGAGCCAGCCACTGAGTTCTTGTTAGAGACAGTCCCTGTTCCCATTACTAGGGAACCCATTTGGAGACTGAGCTGCCATCATCTACATCTGTACAGGGGTTCTAGGCTATCTCCATGCATGGTACTTGGTTGGAATATCAGTATCAGAAAAGACCCCTGAGCCCAGATTTGTTGGTTTGCTGCTCCCCTTGTGGGGCTCCTGTCTCCTCCAAGGACTTCTATGACCACCTTCTTTCATAAGATTTCCTGCACTCTGCACAAAGTTTGGCTATGAATCTCAACATCTATTTTGATGTCCTGCTGGATAGAATCTTTCAGAAGCCGTCTATGGTAGGCTCCTGTCCTGTTTCCTGTTTTCTCCGTCTTCTTATGACTTTCTGAGTGAGGATTGACCATCTTACCCAGGGTCCTCCTTCTTGTTTAGCTTCTTTAGGTGTACAGATTTTAGTATGCTTATCTAATATTATATGTCTAATATCCACTTGTAAGTGAGTATATACCATGTGTATCTTTCTGCTTCTAGGATACTTCACTCAGGATGATCTTTGCTAGTTTCCACCATTTGCCTGAAATTTTCATGATTTCCTTGTTTTTGATAGCTGATCAGTATTCCATTCTGTAATTGTGTACCACAATTTATGTATCTATTCCTAACTGAAGCAAAGGACACTGTCATCAGAACAAAACAACAGCCTACAGACTAGGAAAGGGTCTTCACCAACCCTATATCTGACAGAGGGCTAATATCCAAAATATATAAAGAACTCAAGAAGTTTAAAGGCAACAAAACAAGTAATCCAATTTAAAAAATGGGGTATAGAGCTAAACAGAAAATTCTCAATAGAGGAATACCAAATGGCACAGAGACACTTAAAGAAATACTCAAAGTCTTTAGTCATCAAGGAAATGCAAATCAAAACGACCCTGAGATTTTACCTTACACCAATCAGAATGGCTAAGACAAAAAAGTCAAGTGACAACACATGCTAGAGAGGATGTGGAGAAAGAGGAACCCTTCTCCACTGCTGGTGGGAATATAAACTTGTACAACCACTTTAGAAATTGATCTGGTGCTTTATCCGACAAATAGGAATAGGTATACTTTTATCCCCAAAGCCTGTTTAATGGTTTTGATGTTTCAGGAACTTGTGTTCTTATTATAACCATGTTCTGATCTCCTATTATCTTAATATAAAATATTACGTATTTTAGATATTTATTTAATTGGTTTTATATTTATAAATATTTTGCCTGCATGTATGTTTGAGCGCCATGTGTGTGTCTGATTTCTGTGGAAGCCTGAGGAGTGCTTTGGATCTACTATAGTTGGAAATAACAGGCAGGTTTCAGCTATGCAACATGGGTGCTGGGAACCAAACCCAGGTCTTCTGCAAGAGCACCAAGTGCTCTTTACCACTGACCTGTCTTTTAAGTCCTCATATTCTGAATGATTGCTCAAAATTAGATATAGATAGACAAAACTGAAAAAATGACTCTGGAAGAAAGGCATCATTGTGTAATACCCATTCAGTCCGCCAGCCCAAGAAAAGCAGTCTTTTGACATTTCTGCCTGAATCTTTACAGTAATTAGGATGAATAGAGAAAAAAGTATTAATTTTTGTTAAATTATATATGAATATATTAATTTCTTGTCCTACCCCATTGGAACATTTGGAATTCTTCTGTCACTTAGCATATTTCTCTGCCCTTTCAGTTCATACTGTATGTTTGGGGCCACCAAAACTTTATTAGCACAGATAAGAATGCACAGAGGTCTCAGTACTAAAGCATATACACAGAAATACCAAGTGGATTGACAGTGCTTTCATAAATGATATCATGTACATGGTGACTGAGCTAAATTCTATTATAATTCTGTCCCATCTATCTGGCTCCATGTGTAGCATATGCAACTTCAAGCACCACGACAGCTTCATCATTGGAGTTCAGCTCTATCTACTGGGCCCTTGTCATAAACAGTCTGTTAGTCTGTCAGCAAAGAGATTGAGATTGGCTTAAAATGACTTGCTCTGTGAAAACCCTCCGAATTTCATGTCAATTAAACCATTTCTAATGTGCTACATTTTCCACTCACAGATGTCAGGGGGCAGATGGGGCTTATCTGGGGATTCAGAACTCTCTTTTAGCATCATTGAAATGTCTTAAGCAAATTAATGACTATTTTTTCAAGTTGCAAGACTTTAGCCAAACTCATTTCAGCTTTGGCTTTATTCTCCTCTGCATTAGTAATTGCCCATTACTCAGAAAGTGAGGATTAAAGTAGAGCAGATTATGGAGATTGGATAAATCCAAGTTCCTATTGAGTATATTTCACAAAGACACCAGAAGACATTCAAGGTAGGTAACCAAATAGGGTTTACATGTCACTTAAATAATTCTTTGACTTATCAGGTAAAAGAGATAGCTCAGTGATTAACAGTATTATTGGTCTTGAAAATGATATTAGCTCTGTTTGCAGAAAGAAAATAGGCTCCCAAAAGCAGGCATCTTCAGTTCTGTGGCATACAACACAATATTACGACCTCTTCAATCAAGCACATGCATGTACATATAGATATACAGAAATAAAAATACATGTGAGGTGGCAGGGAACTGGGAGGAGTGGAAGGAAGAGAAGCTACACTGAGGGTGTATTGTATGAGAAAATATTTTTTTTTAAAAAGTTGGCTGAGTAAATTAAATTTTTGGATGATTCTATCATACACCTTCAAAGCCTTGAGAAGTATATGGCAACTGGTAGGAACAAATAATATTTAATAAACAGCTCAATTCAGAAAATTGAAAATGAAAGCACACTTTATTTTTTAAATAAATAAATATAGTTTTTTATATTGATTGCAGTTTATTCAATTTGTATCTCAGTTGTAGCCCCCTCCCCAATCCCAACCTCCTTTCTTCACCTCTTCCCACTCCCCTCTCCAAATCTAGTGACAAGGGAGGTCTTCTTCCCCCTCCATCTGACCCTAGCCTATCAGATCTCATCCATCAGGACTAGCTGCATTGTCTTCCTTTGTGGCCTGGTAAGGCTGTTCCCCCATAAGGGGGAGGTGATCAAAGCCACTGATTTCAATCCAGGAACAGTCCCTGTTTCCCTTAGTAAGGAACCTACTTGGACACTGAGCTGCCATGGGCTACATCTGTGCAGGGGTTCTAGGTTATCTCCATGCATGTTCCTTGTTTGTAGTATCAGTGTCAGAAAAGACTACTGTGCCCAGATTTCTTCGTTCTGTTGCTCTCCTTGTGGAGCTTCTGTCCCCTCCAGGTCTTTCTATCTCTCCCTTCTTCCATAAGATTCCCTGCACTCTGCCTAAAGTTTGGCTATGAGTCTCAGCATCTGCTTTGTTACCTTGCTGGGTAGAGTCTTTCAGAGGCCCTCTATGGTAGGCTCCTCTCTTGCTACTTGTTTTCTCCTACTTCCAATGTCCATCCCATTTGTCTTTCTAAGTAAGGATTGATCATCTTACCCCGGGTCCTCTTTCTTGTTTATCTACTTTAGCTGTAGAGAGTTTAGTATGTTTATCCTATCTTACAGGTCTAGAACCTACTTTAAGTGTGTATATAACCTGTGTGTCTTTCTGCTTCTGGGATACCTCACTAAGGATGATCTTTTCTAGATCCCATCATTTCAGGCTCAACTTTGTAATATGTTTGTGAGAAGCACAAATTACAGGTAAGCAGAAAATTTACTCTTACAAAAGTGAAGTTAAACAATGAACTTCTCTCTAAGACAATTCAAATGATCTAGATTCCCAATGTACTATCAATACAGGATAACCATACTAAAATACAGAGACCTAAAGAAGCTAGCAACAAGGAGGACCTTATGGAGAATTTTTAATTCTCATTCAGAAGGGCAAATAGAATAGAAACTGGAAATGGTGGAAGAGAGGGAATAGGATGGGAGCCTACCATATGTGTCCTCTGAAAAACTCCTCCTAACAGAGGATCTAAACAGATGTTGAGACTCAGCCAAACTTTGGGCGTAGACAGGGAGCTTATGGAAGAGTGAGAGGATAAAAGAACCCAGAGGAAACAGTAGCTCCACATGAAGACCAACAAAGGAAACATATCTGGGGCCAGGGGTTCTCAGAGAATGATGCACCAACCAAAGACCATTCATAGAGAGGACCTAAGACCCCTACTCAGATGTACCTAATAGTTCAGGCTCCATGTGGGTACCCTGGTAAGAGAACCAGGGTTGTTTATGCATTGACTCTGGTGTATTCTCCTCTATTACTTTCCCCAGGTAGGAAAGCATTGCTAAGCCACAAAGGATAAGAACTCAGGTAGTCACAAATGGACTAGTTAGTCTGTGGACAGTTGGTAAGAGAAGGAAGCTCTCCTTTTTTGAGGACTAGAGGAAGGGGATGGGGGGAAAGAAGGGTTGGTGGAGCCAGGAGGGGACTATGATCAGAAAGTAAATAAATTAAAGATAATAATAATGAAGAGTTGAAGATAGCTACCAGAAGAAGGAAACTCTCCAGATTTCATTTCCCGCTGTTTTCTCAGTGCCCTGTTATCTTTTCTCTTGACCATATCTTGTGTTTTTTTTTTTAAATTGCTATCATTGACTTTCCCACTCTTACATTGTTTTTGTTATGGAGGATGCTATAATTGATCCAGGGTCCTCCGGGAAAGCATCCAGTGCTCCTAATCTTTCTCTTCAGTCTTAATTTATAAGTCTTAATAGCATAGCTGTTGATTTTTAGAAGTAACCATCCACAGAGCAAACTGAAGTGGTTCATAATACTAACCTAGCCTTAAAACTCATCTATATTACTTCTTCCATGCTGTCCAGGTTGCAACTTTCAATGATATTTACTAGGAACAAAGATACATAGCTTGGCCTGGCAATGGTGGCACATTAATCCCAGCATTCAGGAGGCAGAAGTAGGCAGGTCTCTGTGAGATTAAGGCCAGTCTGATATATAAAGAGAGTTCTAAGACAGCCAAGGCTATATAGAGAAACCCTTTCTAGAAAACCAAAGAAACATATAAAAAGACACATATTTGAGAAAAATAATACCTCTGACTTTAACTACTTATGTCTCTTTCTTTTTTTGTTGTTTTTTTATTTTTTTTTAATTTTTTATTTAACTTTTATTAAATACACTTTATTCCTTTTGTATCCCCCCATAAGTCCCTTCCTCCTCCCCTCCCGGTCCCGCCCTCCCCCCCTTTCTGCATGCATGCCTCTCCCCAAGTCCACTGATAGGGGAGGTCCTCCTCTCCTTCTTTCTGATCTTTTTTTTTGTTTGTTTGTTTGTTTGTTTTTTTGTTTTTTTTTGTTCTTCTCAATGCAGTTTATTCAGGAACCTTGAACAATCTTCTGACCCTGGGGAAAGCCAGCCCACAGCTTAAAATAGCCTCTGGGTAGCTAACCCCAGCGTGCCTCGTGGGCAATGCAGATAGGTCCACATACACGGAAGCAAGCCAGATCCTCAGCCTTAGCCAAATATGGAGTTGTTTGTGACAGAGAGCACTCATCATCGGGAAGGTGGAAGGCGGAAACCAGCTCCATCTTTAAGGCGCAGTATTACGCAGCTCTCTACAGTTCCCCCTTTTTGTTTTAGACGCGTCAGGCAAGAGTAGAGGTCTGATCTCTGATATTAGAAATAAATTGGGACTTTGTACCTTACAGACAGACTGTGTGCCCCAAGACACCAGAGCAGTACTCACCCGCTGTTCCCATTTTTTAATTGGATTACTTGGTTTGCTGTTTTTCAGCTTCTTTAGTTCGATATATATACTGGATATTAGCCCTCTGTCAGATAAATGGTTGGTGAAGATTCTTTTCCAGTCTGTAAGTTTTTTTTTTCCACAGTGACTTATTTTTCAGTTTGTTGTGAACAACCAATAGTTGTTCAGCCATCATCAGAGAAGTTTCTTCCTACAATAGATGGGAAAATATAGAAATCACATACCTATCAATGTACAGAACATGAGAGACCTTCAAACACTTGGTCCCAAATGGAATGTCTCAAACAAATATCTCCGCTCAGATTTCAAGGAATTCTGCAGAGGAGATGGAAAAAAGTATAAGAGCCAAGGGACATGAAGAAGACTAAGGAAATAAGACCTGAACATTTCAGAACCAATGCTCATGTGAATTTACAGAGATTGTGGCAGTATGCCAGAGCCTGAACAATTATGGGTCAGATGAGGTCACACGACAGGAATTAGACAGAAGCCCCTATTCTTAACTCAGAAGCAATCTCTAATTGATATATGAAAAATTCCTTTCCTCCTCTAGAGTCTCTCTGGGTATACACACCACTCTTAAGGCCAGGCACCATGCCCAGGTGTAGATAGCCAACGAAAAATGATATCAATGGCACTTTGGGAGGAAGTTGTTTGTCTCTAAAGCTTTGTCAATGTTACTCCCCATCCGAAATTTTGCATATATACTTTTTCCAGTTTGTGTTTTATGGTGTGTGTGTGTGTGTGTAAAAGTGTGTGCTCTGCATCTTTATGTGTTTCTTTGGCTCTCTCTTTTTCCTTCTTTGCTTTGTCCTATTTTGTTTTCTTTGTTTATTTTATCTTATTTAATATTACCATCATTTTTTTAAGATTCCTGCTTGTATTCCAATGAGAAAGAGAAATAAAGGGTTGGGTTTGGGTTGATGGAGAAGCTGGGTGGATCTTGGAGAAGTTGGGGGAGGAGAAATTAAAATAAAAATATATTATATGGAAAACACTATTTTTCATAAGAAGGAAAATATTCATGGATAAGTGCTTTAAAAAAAGACATGAATGTGTGGAATATAAACAAATTAGAATATAATAGGACACAGCAGAATGGTTGCCACAGAGATAGAGATCAAAAGAAATCAAGAGATGTAGGCTCAAGAGAGTAAAAAATTAAAAGTGTAATGACTGTCTGATAACTAAATTACTCCACAGAGTCTATTTTAAAATATTGTAGTAAATACTTCAAATTTGCTAACAGTAGTCTAAAGGTTTAAATACTATTTACAGCACATGCACAAACACATGCTTTTACATTTTCTCTCTGTCCGACCATAGATATATTAACTTGCTTAGAAGTAAAACATTTCAGTACTTACGTATATGTGAATATATCATATAACTCCATTATATACCAATAAAGAAAGAAAAAAGTTTTAAAATTGTGATTCATGAGAAGACTTTTAAAGGTGCTGTTGTTTAATATCCTTTGTTAAAATCAACTGATATCTGTATTTTCACAGAGAATATCTGAATGTTCCACTGAAACAGTACCATCATCATCCTGAGGACAAAAAGCACACAGTATCACATATTTTCTACTGGTATGTTCTTTTAACCTGAGATCCTTTCTTAATCTGAGACCAATTTTCTATGCAGGAAAAGCAAAAAACGGTAAGGAATTCATTTTCTAAACTACATGGTCTTGTTTTAGATGTTTGTGTGTACCCTTTCGGTCAGTTTGTTTTGTTAAAGCAATCAAAAATACACCAGAAGGCACCTTCAAGATTCTGAACATAAAATCCTTTTATTTTAGTTGCCCAGTCTTAATAATTCATTTTTTTCCTTTTCTCCATAGCTGTAAGAAAATCTGTTGCCAAATTTTTAACGACTAACTACAGAGTGATGATCTAATTTCTTTTTAGTTTTAAAAATGCAGGCATGCAAACAAAACCTCCTTACTTTCTTCAAGCACTTGTAAATGAACTGCTTGAGGACCACAAGTCTTCACTGGAACTGTGTTCCAAGGCTGGCAAGCTTGTCCCATTTTTAATGTCATGTAGTCCACTGTTCTTTCCATACTAATCTCCTTTCTATAGATATCAAAAGCTTAGATGAACAAAAAACTGTTGATGGGAGTGTCTTAAACAAAAATAATTTTCTTTATACATCTTCAGTTTGACAAAGGTTCAACAGAAATTTTTAACAGTGACCACTGAGATGGGGTCTGGAGGGTCCTAATTCAGTCTGGAGTTCACCCATGATATTAATGTTGGCTCCAGTGGAATCTCATATGAATCTAAAGACCAAGGCATGGCGTACTCTATTTCTACCTTCACTTAATATCAAGAGGTGTTTTTGCTTTTTAATTTAATTTTATTTTTATAATAGCTACACAACAAGTGCTAATGTGATGGTTCATTTTGGTTCTTGATTTTTTTTAATCAATAAGAAGGCTGGCAATTGGGCATAACCATGAAGGATTGGAACTCAATGGCAGGCTCTTTGACCTCTTCACTCCCCAAGAGAGCAGCAGTCCTTCTAGGCCACAGAGGAGGACTTTGAAGCCAGTCCTGAAGATAGCTGATAAAACAGGGTCAGATGAAAGGGGAGGCGGTCCTCCCCAATCAGTAGACTTGGAAAGGGATAAGGAGGAGATGAGGGAGGGAAGGTGGAATTGGGAGGGAATGAGGGAGCAGGATATAGTTGGGATACAGAGTTAATAAAATGTAACTAATAATAAAAATAAATAGATTAAAAAAGAATAGGATTTAAGATTTTACTTCTTAAATAATTGGAATTTATGTTAAAATAAAAAGATTATGTGAAGTAGGGAAGCCAATCTTAAATTTGAGCAGTACTGTCTAGCAGTGGCTCAGATCAAAGGTGAGGCAGATCTTTGCTTTTGTTTGCTTGCCTTCAATGTTGCTAGCAAGCTTATGAACATTTTTCCTGCAATTTCTGCATTCCTTTGTTGATATTAGACCCAGATTCAGTTTTATAGTATTGAAGACCATTGGTTCTTCGTCAGTCCTCTGGGCCTTCGGAAGTGATTGAAACTTCTGAGACATTCATCTTCACATACAGATGTGAGACAGTCATTCTTGGACTGCCCACACCATATCATGTAAGTTATATTCATTCTATCAGTTCTATTCTTCTAGACAGCTCTGCCTGATATATTACCCTGGTCCCCAAACCACAGTTGGAATCTCTGAGAAGCTACTCATACTAGTTATGGAGTACACATAACATACCTCTTGCATCATTAAATAGTAAAAGTATGTATTAGGCTTTAACATAGATCATAAAGAGAATGATGTCTCCCCGTGTGTGTGTTTGTGTATGTGTGTCTTCAGTATTTAAGACTATTGACCAATAAACACACGATAACTTTATTTAATTAAAAATAAATAAAAATGATACAAAATAAATACTACATATAATTACAAGCAAAAGTAGCTCACTGTTATTATTAGCAGAAAACAGTTACAAATGCTGAACCATCTCTTCCACAAGTATTTCCTTTAGATTTGAGATTCTTGGAACCTCACAATAGTATTACCAGCCTCACAGTGTTCTCCTCTATGTTAGAGGAGAATATGCAAATTATGTCTTTATGCAAAATAACTTTAGAGCTTTCAACAACCTGAACTTTTATAGAGGATTTGAAGTCAGCTGGTATCTGCACATCAAGAAAAAAACAGCTTATTTTTTCTTCCCATCTTAGTAATTGAATCTATGTTCAAGGATGTTGTTAGTTTTTACCTATAGCTGGTCCTGAGTCTCTATAAAAGTATGGAAGGCTAGTGTGTAGTTCAAAACAGACTGGGTGCATACACAAAGTTCTTTGTAACCTACTTTTCATAACAGATGTAAAGATAATTGCATAGTGCTACAAGTCTAAATTTAAGCTGATTGGCAAACAGAGTATAAAAAAGTAATTTGTAAGATAATAGAAAAAACGATTAGTAGAAATAAAGGATCAATAGCAGAGAAAAATTTATATGCTACCAAAGTCCGATTAAAATTAGTATGAATTAGGTGGCTATAAATTTAAAATGTTAATGACAAACTTTGGCCAGTTATTAAGCAAATTTTAGAAATTACATGAGAAGTAAAAAATGTCACAAAATATTTATTTAACAAAAAATGCAATAATTGGGCAATTTGGTAACACATAAAGCACGATAATACATAAAAAGTGAAATATTACAATGGCAAGTATGAGTATTACACTGTATGTAAATGTACTAAGCTTTAGAGTTAAAACAACAATCAGAATAAATTGAAGAATATGATATAAGCAACATAATTTCACTTAAAGATATAAATACATTGAAAGCTACAGCATGAAAATGAGATTTCACAATATACATTGTGGCAAATGCGCAAACCTAAGAATATCAGACAAAAAAATAATAATACAATTGACTGAATGTAAAAAAGTTTCATTTTATTTTATTATCATGAATATTTACTCCATCTTCATAATAACATCAGTATAAACACAAACATACACAAGCACACACACACACACATATATATATTCCCAGCATACTACAGTGAATAAAAATTAGGTCTTTACAGAGTTTATACTCAAAAAATTGAGTTGCATTTGATATGCATGTCAGTATTAAAATTTGAAAAGCAGGCAGAAAGAGTGAATAAATATTTCAATACAGAAATAAAATAGAGAATAGGAAAATAGCAAATAAAAACCATTACTTAATAAGATTAGCAAAAAACTAATAGAAAAAATATATGTTTACAGATCAGAAGAGGTATTTTTATACAAATGTCAATGAACTCTAAATTTATCAATATTGATTGATTGTGTTACTATGGAAACCACAGTTACATTTATTGAAATAAATTTACAGAATAATCCAGTAAAGCATGTGAAAAATTAAAAATCTAAAAATAGTATGCAGAAAAATGAAAATAGATCCATATTTATCACCCTGCACAAAACTAAAGTCAAAGTGGATCAAAGACCTCAACATAAAACCAGATACTCTAAATCAATTGGGAAAAAAAAGTGAGGAACAGCCTAGAACTCATTGGCACAGGAGACAACTTCCTGAACATAACACCAACAGCACAGACACTAAGAACAACAATCAATAAATGGGACCTCATGAAACTGAAAAGCTTCTGTAAAGCAAAGGACACCATCATCAAAACAAAACGACTGCCTACAGACTGGGAAAGAATCTTCACTAACCCTTTATCTGACAGAGGACTAATATCCAGTATATACAAAGAACTAAAGAAGCTGAAAAGCAGCAAACCAAGT
>REGO01000080.1:5858217-5877327 GCA_010120015.1 Rhombomys opimus | reverse complement strand
AGGAGAGCAACAGAACAAGAAAATTTGAACACAGGGAACTTCCCAGAGACTCATACTCCAACCAAGGACTATTCATGGAGATAACCTAGAACCCCTGCACAGATGTCCCCCATGGCAGTTCAGCGTCCAAGGGGGTTACATAGTAATGGGAAGAGGGACTGCCTCTGACATAATCTGATTGGCCTGTTCTTTGATCACCTCCCCCTGAGGGGGGAGCAGCCTTACCAGGCCACAGTAGAGGACAATGCAGCCACTTTTTTTTTAATCTAATTTTATTTTTATTTGAGCAGAACTTCAAGCAGTAATCATCACCTGGCAGGGGCCTAATACAGATACACAGGTAAAGAAAGCTGCCAGATGTGAAAGACTGTAGAGATCTAAAGCAGACGACAATAGATATTACCAAAAATAATAGCACCTTAAGTCACACTAGTGAGGATGAACAATAATGCATACAATTTCTTAGTAATCTTTGGCACTTGATGGACACTGTTTTTTTTTTTTCTGTTTAGAATTTCTTTAAATTGTTACTATTTTTTTCTTTCTTTTTTTATTTTTTTCATTTTTTTTCTTAAATTTTATTTATTTATTTTTTATTTTTGAAATTTTTTCCTTATCAGTTACATTTTATTAACTCTGTATCCCAACCGTGTCCTGATCCCTCATTCCCTCCCAGCCCCTCCCTCCCTCCCTCATCTCCTCCCTGCCCCTTTCCAAGTCCCATTCATCTGATCCTGTTTTATCAGGTATCTTCAGGGCTGGCTGCAAAGCCCTCCTCTGTGGCCTAACAGGACTGCTCCTCCCTTGGGGGGTGGGGAGGCCAAAGAGCCAGCAGCCACTTTTGATGAGAACTGATAGACTAAGATCAGAAAGGAGAGGAAAACCTCCCCTATCAGTGGACTTGGGAAGGGGCATGCTTGCAGAAAGGGGAGGGAGGATGGGATCAAGAGGGGAGGAGGGAGGGGCTTATGGGGGGGATACAAAATGAATAAAGTGTAATTAATAAAATACTAAAAAAAAAAGTTAAAAAAATTAAGCTCCAGAAGATGAAGCACATACCTGGCAAGAACATTGGAGCAAGGACTCTATAGATACGCTTAGATGATAGAGTAGACTTAGATGAAACCCACTATTCTAGTAACTGGTTTGAATTAAACTAAGTCTTGTGACTTATACCCATAGTTTAATGAATATCTCAACTTTTATCAGAGAAGTTTCTTTTTGTTCCTTGAGAGGCAACTATATGCAATTCATAGTAATTCTCACGGAGACTCACACTGGTCATGGTAGAGAGATCAAGGGCTACAGAGTACAAAGCCCTAAAGAGGACATCTACATCACATGTATTCCTGCTGCTAAAGCTCAGGAAGCATTGAAGAAGTAAAAAAGAATATAAGCCAGAAGTAGTAGATGGCTACAATGAAACAATGTTTTATAGACACAACAGGGCAGTTGCTAACATGAACTCACAGCACATATGAGTTTTATACACATAACCTGAAAAAAAATTCCCAAACAGAGCAGGAAAGTAGACACAATGTTGTACTCCTACTTAAGAGTCTGTTGACAACTGAAAACTGTGGGGAGAGGTAAATTCATTTCATTTAAGGGCTGGCCTCTTGTTAAGTCCAACAAGTGCCTGAGGATGGCCTCTAACCTAGAGGGTATATGGGCACAAAATTTAGGCTCAATATTTTTTAATATATTTTTAATAAGGACACAGAATTGGATAGTTAGAAAAAAGTACTATGAATTCTTGGACACCTATTTTAAAAAGTGCCATTGTACACAACTTAAAATGACTAAACTGTTTCAACTAATGTCATTCTGGATCTGCACCAAATACATTTATTAGAATGTAGACAGATTAGATACACTTTTTTAAAAAAATGTATTTTTTCTAAATTCTAATGAAAATATTATTGCATATACAAAAGAGCAGAAAGATATGGCATACAGCCATAGAAAAGCAATGTATCAACAGAAAGAGATCACATTAATAGTCAAGAGAAAAATAGCTTTTTAGATCTTTAAAATACACACAAGTAAAGGAAAATGTAAGTATAGGACTGAAATTAAATATCACAAATGAAAAAAACAAGTGGAACTTCTGTGGACTTGGTAAGGGGCAGGGAGGAGATGAGGGAGAGAGGGTGGGATTGGAGGGAATGAGGAAGGAAGCTACCGCTGGGATACAAAGTAAATAACCTGTGATTAACATAAAATAAAAATGAAAAAAGAAAAACAAAGTGAGAATGTGGAAAAAAAAACAAAGTTCAGTGGGTGTCTTTGTGGAGAGCCGAGGTTCAGACGCCATTACAAGATGGCGCCGGCATCAAGTCTCTGTACTGGTAACAACCTCTAAGAGCACATGTGCGAGTTGCAAAAGCGCGCCAAACCACTGCCCCACCCTGCGCTGTCAGACGGGTAATGAGTAAGCAGCCAATCAGGGAATGACACGTCACTCCACGTCACTTAAGTGCGATCAAGGCTTATTTAAGCAGCACCACTTTGGGGCCTGGGGTCTTCCTCCTTTCATCGCTTGATAATAAAGCCTGCTGCAGAAGGATCCTGTTTTGTCCGTGTGCGTTCTTGCTGGTGAGACGGTTACACGGGTCGCAACATGTCTTAAACATAAAGATAAATACATTGGGATAAAATTTGTTATGATACAAATAATTGGTGTTCTTAAAAGTATCCAACTAAACAGACTTTTGTTTTTTTAAATATTTTATTTAACTTTTATTAATTACACTTTATTCATTTTGTATCTCCCCATAAGCCCCTCCCTCCTCCCCTCCTGGTCCCGCCCTACCCCCCACCTTTCTGCATGCATGCCCCTCCCCAAGTCCATTGATAGGTCCTCTTCTCCTTCTTTCTGATCTTAGTCTATCAATTCTCATCAGAAGTGGCTGCATTGTCAGGGTTCTAGGTTATCTCCATGAATAGTCCTTGGTTGGAGTATGAGCCTCTGGGAAGTTCCCTGTGTTCAAATTTTCTTGTTCTGTTGCTCTCCTTGTGGAGTTCCTGTCCTCTCCAGCTCTTACTATTTCCCACTTCTTACATAAAATTCCATTCACTCTGCCCGACAGTTGGCCATCAGGCTCAGCATCTGCTTTGACAGTCTGCACAGCAGAGGTTTTCAGAGGCCCTCTGTGGCTGGTTCCGAGGTTGTTTCCTATTTTCTTTTTCTTCTGATGTCCATCCTCTTTGCCTTTCAGGGTGGGGATTGAACATTTTAGTTAGGGTCCTCTCTTTTGCTTAGTTTGTTTAGATATACAGATTTTAGTGGGTTTATTCTATGTTGTATGTTTATATGAGTGAGTATATACCATGTGTGTTTTTTTTGCTTCTGGGACAACACACTCAGGATGATCCTTTCCAGGTCCCACCATTTACCTGCAAATTTCATGATTTCCTTATTTTTCATTGCTGAGTAATACTCCATTGGGGAACCCTTCTCCACTGCTGGTGGGAATGTAAACTTGTACAACCACTCTGGAAATCAATCTGGCACTTTCTCAGACAACTAGGAATAGCGCTTCCTCAAGATCCAGCCATACCACTCCTAGGCATATATCCAAAAGAGGCTCAAGTACACAAAAAGGACATTTGCTCAACCATGTTTGTAGCAGCTTTATTTGTAATAGCCAGAAGCTGGAAACAGCCCAGATGCCCCTCAACTGAAGAATGGATGCAGAAATTGTGGTACATCAATACAATGGAGTATTACTCAACAATGAAAAATAAGGAAATCGTGAAATTTGCAGACATTCCTTTTTTGTTCGTATTTTTTGTTTTCTTTTGAAAGAGAAGGGGGAAGAGAACATGAAATTGGGTGTGTACAGAGGTGAGAAAGAGTTGGGAGAAGCTGAGAAGGGGAAATATGGTCAAATATATTGAAAGAAAATGAAAATAGTAAAAAAGTACAAATCAAGCATGTCACAAATATATGTAAAAATCAGAAAAATTGAAACAAGAAGCTGAAGAAACTCAAGAAATATGGATCAAGATAAAATGGTTTTACATAAGAGAGAATAGGTTTTTTATTATTTCAAAAATGTTTTTGCTCTTGTTTTTTAATTAATTTACTTTTTTTAATTACAGTTTATTCACTTTTTATCCCAGCAGTAGATGTAGCCCTTGTCCACTCTCAAGCCTACCCTCCCTCATCTGCTCCCATGACCCTACCAAATTCTACTAATTGGGGAGGTCCTCCTCCCCTCCCTCTGACCCTAGTCTATGAGGTCTCATCAGAACTGGTTACAATGTTTTCCTCTGTGGTCTGGTTAGGCTGCTCTCCTTCATGGGGTGGTGATTGAAGAGCCCCTGAGTTCATGTCAGAGACAGTCCCTGCTCCAATTACTAGGGAACCCATTTGGACACTGTGATGCTATGGGCTATATCTGTGCAGGAGTTCTAGGTTATCTTCATGCATGGTCCTTAGTTGCAGTAACAGTCTCAGAAAAGACGCCTGTGCCCATAATTTTTAGTTCTGTTGTTCTCCTTGCAGAGCTCTTGTCACCTCAACTTCTTTCTATCCCCCCCTTCTTTCATAGGACTCCCTGCACTCTCCCTAAACCTTGACCATGAGCCTCAGCAACTGCTTTAATACCCTGCAGGGTAGTGTCTTTCAGAGGCTTTCTGTGGTAAGCTCCTGTCCTGTTCCCTGTTTTCTCACTTTTCTGATGTCATTTCTGTTTGTTTTTCTGAGTGAGGATTGATCATCTTACCCTGGGTCCTCCTTCTCGCTTAGCTTCTTTAGCAGTAAAGATTTTAGTATGTTTATCCTATATTATATATCTAATATCCACTCTTAAGTGAGTATATACCATGTGTTTCTTTCTGCTTCTGGGATACCTCATTCAGGGTGTTCTTCTCTAGTTCCCACTATTTGCCTGCAAATTTCATGATTTTCTTGTTTTTAATTGATGAGTAGTATTCTATTGTGTAAATGTACCACAATTTCTGTATCCATTATTCTGTTGGGACATCTGGGTTGATTCCAATTTCTGGCTATTACAAATAAAGCTGCTATGAACATGATTGAACTAATGTCCTTGTTGTATACTTGAGCATATTTTAAATATATGCCTAAGAGTGGTATAGTGAATCTTGAGGTAACACTATTCCTAGTTTTTTGAGAAAGCATCAGATTGATTTCCAAAGTGGTTGTACAAGTTTACATTCTCACCAGCAATTCAAGAGGGTTCTCCTTTGTCCACATCTTCTCCAGCATGTGTTGTCACTTGAGTTTTTGATCTTAGCAATTCAGATGGGTGTAAGGTGAAGCCTCAGGGTTGTTTTTACTTGTATTTCCCTGATGAATAAGGAGGTTTAAGTGCAGTTCAATATTCCTGTACTGAGAATTATCTGTTTAGCTGTTAGAAGGAAAAGTGGGGAGGAACCTTGAACTCATCACAGGAGACAACTTCCTGAACAGAACACCAACAGTACAGTCTCTAAGATCAAAAATCAATAAATGGGACCTCATGAAACTGAAAAGCTTCTGTACAGCAAAGGACACGGTCATCAGAACAAAACAACAGCCTACAGAGTGGAAAAGGATCTTCACCAAACCTCTTTCTGACAGAGGGCTAATATCCAAAATATGCAAAGAACTTAAGAAGTTAATCACCAGCAAACCAAGTAATCCAGTTAAAAATAGAGTTGTTTCAAATGGAAAGAAGAGGATTAAAGAGATAGGTCAGTGGTTAAGGTCACTTTCTACTCATCCAGAGACCTGAATACAGTGCCTAGATACAAGCCCATTCATAGCCCATTCATTTGTTGGGACCAGCACTCAAGTACACAGATGCAAGCACTTATGCATAATTAAAAATAATAAAAAATATTTTCAAAATGGAAATGTTGAAAAGGGAAATATCAGAAGCAGTATTTAAGTAAGTACTTGTTTACATTCTTTTTTTCTAACTTGATGAGAAAATACACCTTTTTACATACCAGAGAAGCTGATCAAGAAACAAAATGTGAGACAGCATTACACACACACAAATACACACACACATCCACAGAGAGAGAAAGACAGACACACAGAGAGAGAGAAACTCCAGATGAAAGGTGCTGAAAACCAGTGATACAAAGTTCCAAAAGCTTTTGACACATTGGACTCAGAGGAATAAAAACAGAAATTGCAAGTGAGTTATTATCAGAAAATATGCAGGTCAGATAGCTTTAAAGTGCTGAAAGAATTTCAAAACTGTCAACCTGGAATACTATGTCAGGAAAGTATATTTCAGTACTGAAAGCAACAGAAAGATTCTTCAACTCAGCAAAGGAAAAGAGAACTCATGCACAGCAGAATTAAGTAACACTATAGTGAGAATAGCAGAAAAGTTAAAAAAAAAGAACATTGACAATAATACAGTTTTAAGGATGCTATGCAAAAATGAAAGGTTCAATGATACAATGGAGACATCTATTATTTCTAAATAGACCTAAAATTCTATAACACCTACCAAAATAATACTTCTACTCATTAACCAATAGTTATAGTTGAGATAAGAGGAGTAAAATGCAAATGAGTATTAACAAAATGGATAAAAAAAATATTTGGGGCAAATTGTTAGATGTAGGAAAAATATAAAACATAAATGCAAATGCATCCATACCTTTATTAAGTACTAATTATCTAAACACACTGTCCTAGGTGCTTTTCAACTTGACCACACACATAGACACATGTGGGGAGAGGAAATATTAACGAAAAAGTGCCCTCATAAGGCCGACTGTAGGGAAGACTGTAGGAGATTTGCTAAATTAGTGATTGATGTGGGAGATTCCAGGAGAACATGGGCAGTGCCACTCTCTAGCAGGTAGTCTTGAGTAATATAATAAATCAAGAGGAGCAATATATGAGAAGCAATACATGAACGTTTAAAATTACTGCATATTAATCAAAACTAAAATAGATAAAAGGGAAATAACGCAGAAAACAATAATAACCAAATGAAAACATTAGAAATTGTATTATAAAACCAAGGTAGATACAAGCAGGAATGTAAACAGAAATAAAGAAAGAAGGAGGAAGACTAAGGGACAATTAATTTAGAAACTCAACAATAATAAATGCTATATAGCTAAAACAGAGCTCAATAATACATACACAAAGCAAGGAATGCCATAATAAACAGAAGAAAATGAACCACCTACAAGTATAGCTTAAAAACTCAGTACTCTGTCAATAATTGTTTAGGGATGAAAACAGTTTCTATAATACCCAGACAAAACTATCAGTTTACTTAATTTCCAGAACAAATCAACCATGTTCTTGTTTTCTTCAAAAAAGCGAATATGGAAGTTTAAAGTAGAAATCAAACAACTAAGGAATCATTTGAAATAGGAAATAAAAGGTCAGCTTTTGAAATATCAATAGAAATGTAAAAATATAAAGATGCTTTGAGATTCAGATACAGAAGCAAATAGAGAGGTAGCTATAGATACTGATGCTGAAGCAGAGAAGAGGCAAATGCAGAGGTGAAGATGCAGGTCTTGATGTAGATACGGGTACAGCTAGAGGTGAAGATGCAGATGCAGGTGCAGTTAGACATGAAGATGTAGGTGTAGACACAGATATATTAAGAGATGAAAATGCAGATGTGGGTGCAGATGCAGTTAGAGATAATGAGGTAGGTGTGGATACAAGTGCAGTTGCAGGGAGAGATTTAGATGTAGTTAGAGATATAAATACATAGAAAGACTAACATGTAGATGCAGATGCAGTTAGAGATGCAAATGTAGAGATGAAGATGTAGGTGTGGATACAGACGTAGATGCAGTTAGATATGAGGATGTAGGTGTGGATACAGATGCAGATGCAGTTGGAGATGAAGATGTAGAGATGAGGATGTAGGTGTGGATACAGATGCAGATGCTGTTGGAGATAAAGGGGTAGACACAGATGCAAATGTAGACAGAGATACAGATGAGTGCAGATACAGATATACCTCATGCTAAAAACCAGAAGAACCAATATGAATTTTGAAAAAGAACAACAAAGTGGGCATGCCTGAGTTTAAGATTCATATAAGGTCTTATATGAATGTTATTACATAAATACATATTGCATATATTTTTTCATATTTACCTAATAGTATATTTAAAATGAGTAAAATTAAGTATTTTAAAGAAAGAGTTGTTTTCTATGTTTTTACTAATATCATTAGTTTAGTGTGTGTTTTTTACATGTGTATATATGTGGGGGTTTTGTGTGGTGTTTTGTGGTTGTGTATGGTGTGTGTGACTGGGGGAAGTGGGAACAAGCACATGACTGAGTTCCAATTGTCTTTCCAGGAAGGACAGAAAACAACTTTCAGGTACTGATTTTCTTTTCACCTTTAATTCTAAAGATCAAATTCAGAGCATCAGGCTTGGTCACCAAGTGCTTTTTCCCACTGAGCAATTTTGTTGGCCAAAGTGTTTTAACTTTTTACAAATTATAGTTGTCCCCCTACCTTCCCCCATGCAAGTAAAGTTTATTCATGTTTAAAACTACATATAATCACCACAAGGAAGACCTCTCAGTCCAGGGTATAAGCCAGTAGAAAGGAACAGGGAACACTGTTAATTTATCAGAATCACCACCGCAAATTATTGTCAGGACTCAGTCATTTTCAGAATCTTGAACAATACAAAAAGAGCCCACCACACAGGGTAAAATGTACCTACATTGCTGAATACTGAATTTGAGTGCATCACAAGAACTCACCTCCCCCGTCCCCCCTCGGTAATGATTAGTAAGAAGATGAAGAACATTCAAAATGTTAATCAGTATTTACAACAGCTTGGCTGATTCTGGGTTAATGTTGAAAATCTTCTCTTATTAAGGGTTGCAAATACAACCCTGAGCTTTCTTTTAAAAATTACAATGTACATTACATTTTGTGAAGGGAAACAAAGAGTTAATTACAAGATGCAAAAAAAGATAAGAAAGAGACATGCTACAGCATGAGTATTGTGTAGAGGTAGGAAGTGAGCTCTCTAAGCTACAGAACATGTTGGGATTCTATGGGTTTGTGTGATCTCACATGAGGTAATAAAGTTGTGCTTTGATTGGTGGGATCTATAAATACTCCTTTGCTACACTATACAGCACTCTGGAGAGCAGGCCTTTTCAGGATGTCCAGAGGATGAGCACACCTTGACAAGTCTGGGCAGCACTGGCACACCCTGTCAAACCCCAGAGAGGTTTTCTTTCCACTCATGTAGTGGCAAGATCCTCCTCTCCAGGGTGTCTGTGTCCATGGTCTCATTAGTGCAGGCTCTGACTTCAGAAGGAGAAAGGAAGCCACCATCTTTGATCTAATTACAACATAAGAGATGGCAGCAAAAGCATGATGAGGGAAGTTATGAAACACACTTTCCTTAGGAGAAACAGGCTGAGGGTGCCTTCTCTCTAAGCCCATCAGTGATATGAGAACGATAATGAGAGTCTGCATGGAAGTCTGCAAGGGTTTAACTTAGGCAAGGTGAACCTTGCATGCTTTGGATTATGGCCCAACATAGATGGTACTTCTTTCCCTTATGGCCAAGGAACTGACAACTGTGGAACTTCCCCCATGTATTATCACTTCCCTGGTTATTACTACTTTTCCTGTGGATTCTTACTTCCTCTCTGAATTACCTTCTACAGAGGTAAACATTTTGGTGCAGAACATGGTATAAACAACCAGTCTTTGAGAATTATACAGAGAAAATGAGATACTAAATGTAACACTACACGAGGCATGAGATTATGCGTATAGATGTTATAAATCATAGAACCGTATGAAATATCCCCAAAGTAAGGACTGACTCTTCCTGACTGCTATGCATTGCTGGGAGGAATTGAAACTAAATTCTGCATTGACTGAAACATGTGGCTCCATCAAAACATTAAAATTTTGTATATGGAGTCTCTAAAAATAAAAGTTTGATTCTTCTAGTCCCAAATTAGAAAAATCTATGTATTCGTCAATCTGTACTATCATCACACTATGGGAATGACTCGGAAAACATAGTGTTATTACCTATTATTTTCTTTTTTTATTTTATTTATTTATTTATTTATTTATTTATTTTTCTTATTAGTTACATTTTGTTAAATTCTGTATCCCAGCTGTATCCCGATCCCTCATTCCCTCCCCAGTCCTACCCTCTCTCCCTCCCTCATCTCTTCCCTGCCCCTTTCCAAGTTCACTGATAAGGGAGGATCTCCTCCCCTTTCATATGACTCTGTTTTGTCAGGTATTTTCAGGACTGGCTGCAAAGTCCTCCTCTGTAGCCTAACAGTACTGCTCCTTCCTTGTGGGGTGGGGAGGTCAAAGAGCCAGTCATTGAGTTGCTGTTAGACACAATCCTCGTTCCCCTTACTATAGGAGACCAATTGGTTACTGAGCTATCACAGATCACATCTGAGCAAAGGTTCTAGGTTTTATCCACTCATGGTCTTTGGTTGAGTGTCTATCTCAGAAAAGACCCTGTACCCAGATATGTTTGGTCCTTGTGGAGTTCCTATCCTTTCCACATCAAACTCCCCTTCTTTCATATGATACCCTGCACTCTGCTGAAGGTTTGGTTGTGAGTCTTAGTATCTACTTTGGGACACTGCTAGGTAGAGTCTTTCAGATGTCTTTTTTTGCAGTAGATTCCTGTCATACATTCAATGTACATCCCATTTGTCCTTTTAAGTGAGGATTGATCATCTTTGCCCTTGTCCACTTTCTTGATTATCTTCTTTAGGTGTGTAGTGATTATTATTATTAAGATGGATCTTCAAGATTTCTAAAGTCTTTAGATATATAAATATTTAAGTTGATAATTCACTATTATATTATTCTGACACCAATTCTTACTAAATGTTTATATAGATTTAAAAGTGGTTAATATTTTTAACATTTCTCTTAGAGTGCTACCAAAATCTTTTTTTGTACACATTAATCATTAATTCCTTATCTATCAATTGAAAATAGGTTTTGGTTTTTTTTCTTTTATTTCCAAAAATGATGGAAATAATTGAATTGCATTTTGTGTGTGTGTATTTGTGTTGCAAAAGACAGGTACATGAACTACCATCCAACAATATTATACATAAGAGAAAATGAAAGAAACATTCCTATTGTTTGACTTGGTAAACTTTAAAACAGAAGTCTCTAAAATTTAATGAAAGAAAGGAAAGAACACAGCATATATGGCAAGAGAACTGTAATTTCACAATAAACAAATTAACATATTGGGAAGTGTCTGAAAGATAAACTTGAGAGCTGATAACCACAGACTGACTGCAAAGTACATATGACATTAGAAATGAAAAGGGAGAAAAAAAACATTTAGTTTACGAACAGTGAAGAAGTACAAGACTGCAAACAAAATGAGGTAACTTTAAACTTTAGTAATATGCCAATTTTCTCCAAAGGCTGAGACGTAATTGCAAAAGAAAAAAAATCTTAATTTTCTTTTTACTAAAGTATTAAAGTTTGAACCTGTGATATTTTCTAGACCCTTCAAAATAAACAGGGGTCTTCTGAAGTTAAGTTAATATAGAAAAGGGCCAATCCTGCCCTTGAAGTTCAATAAGAAATAAAATTTACATTATCAAACTCACAGCTATTGTTCTGTAACAGATGAAATCTGATGCTCATTCTGTTCTGCATTTTCTTTCATTTATTAATGCAGTTAGTTGTTATATTTTAAGTGTATCAGTGTTTTGCCAGTATTTATATATGTGTGAATAGTACATGTCTGAGGTCTGCAGAGGACAGAAGAGGGTGCCAGATGCCCTGACACTGAAGCTACAAATGGTTGTGAGCTACCATTTTGTGTGCAGATAACCAAATCTGGGCCTTCTGCAACAGTGGTTTTTGCTTGTTTGTTGGTTTGTTTTGTTCTTTTTTTGTGTGTTTTTGTTTTGTTTTCCCCAACACAGGGGTTCTCTGTGTAGCCTTGGTTGCCAGTCTGGCCTTGAGCTAACAGAGATTTGCTTGCCTCTGCCTCCCTGAGTGCTGGGATTACAAGGGTGAGCCACCACCACAGGTGATAAGTGTCCCTAACTGCTTGGCTATCTCCCTAACCCCTGGCTGTGTATCTTCTTAACTTCTTGTGATTTGGCCTAATGATTGTCCATATTGCTTGGACAAAAGCAGTCTTCAGAAAACTATGTAAGCCAAGTTCTAGTGCCCAGTAGATTCACACTGGTCCTCTCAGGCATACATTTTCTGTGCTCTGAGTTTATGAAACCTTGCTGCAAGATTGTTGCTAAAAAATAAAAATAAAAAGAATTAATCCTTTCCCCCTTTCAAAAAAAACATTGTTGCTAAATATTTACTTTACTGAATTCAGTTTTCAAATCCTGATTTGCTCTGACATTTCATTCACCCTATGTCTGTGTTTGTTTCTGTTCTCTTTATATTCATTGGGTTGTTTGTATCTTCTTTAAACTCCTATAATTATTTGATGAGGCATATGTGTATATAATTTCTGTGTCCTCATGTTCATATAGGTAACTCTTATGGGAGAACATTCTGCAATACTGGTGAATTTTGGAGGAGCACATACTATCTTGACATTTCATAATGTCTTATTGTAATGAGACCTGGCCTTGTAGATTTCTTTCTTTGGTTATGTATCTAACTGAAATTCTAGATACCCTCAGTTGGGTAAAAATTTTGTTTTTGATGTGGCCCAAGCATGGTAGATTTCAGATCAGATATGAGAAGCATATAGGTCTATCCTTTACATACTGTGTTGATTTTCTTATTGAAGGAACATGGGTGATTCCACGAAGTCACAAGCAAAGGAGCGTGTGAATAGGACTAATGGCTGTATCTTCTTGTGCTGGTGTACAAGGTGTATAGCCTGAGCTATGATTAGAAGTTTGAGGATAAGCTGGCTCAAGTACACAAAAGGGATACTTGTTCAACCATGTTTATAGCAGCTTTATTTGTAATAGCCAGAACCTGGAAACAACCCAGATGTCCATCAACGGAAGAATGGGTACAGAAATTATGGTATTTCTACACAATGGAATACTACACAGCAATCAAAAAGGAGGAAATCATGAAATTTGCAGGCAAATGGTGGGATTTAGAAAACATCATTCTGAGCGAAATATCCCAGAAGGAGAAAGACAAACACGGTATATACTCACTTATATAGACCTATAAGATATGATAAACATAATGAAATCTATACACCTAAAAAAGATAATCAAGAGAGCGGACATGGGGTAAGAGGATCAATCCTCATTTAGAAAGACAGATGGGACGTGCATTGAACGCATGACAGGGGTCTACTGAGCGCATCTGAAAGCCTCTAACTAGCAGTGTTTTCAAAGCAAAGACTCATGACCAAACCTTTGGCAGAGTACAGGGAATCATAAGAAAGAAGGGGAGTTAGTCTGATGGGGAAAGGATAGGAGCTCCACAAAGACCAAATATATCTGGGCACAGGGTCTTTTCTGAAACTGACATTCAACCAAGGACCATGTATGGATATAACCTAGAACTTCCGCTCAGATGTAGCCTGTGGTAGCTCAGTAACCAATTGGTTTCCCAAAGTGAGGGGAACAAGGACTATTTCTAACAGGAACTCAATGAAGATACCTGATAAAACAGGATCAGATGAATGGGGGGAGGTCCCCCCTATCAGTGGACTTAGAAAGGGGCACAGTGGTGATGAGGGAGGGTGGGAGGGACTGGGAGGGAACGAGGGTTCGGGGCACGGCTGGGATACAGAATTAATAAAATGTAACTGATAAAAATAAAAATTAAAAAAAAAAGAAGTTTGAGGATAATATGTGTGGGAAGGGTGATGGGAACTCACAAGGCTAGACTAACATGCACCCTGCATGAGAATGAGGTAAGGCTTGAAGGTAGAAGGCAGGTGCTAGCAGGCAGGCTTCGAGGCATTAAACAGTTTGGACCAGTGCAAAATGTGTATGGTACAGGCTATACATGGAAACTGATATGGCTTAGGTATGCTATGGTTCAGCAGTCTCAACAGACTGGCATAGTCTAAAAGATGAGTGACCTCCAATAGTGTGCAGTTTGGAGAGAGTGCACAGTTGTCTATCCAAGAAACTCATTAGATTGGAACAGAGCACAGAATATGTGGCCTAGGCTGTTGTTCCAATGGCCTGCTTCTAGATTGCCTAGCATTCTCTGAAGTCATCACAGGCTGCAGGTATGTGCAGCCAGTAAAAAGGATCCACTCTCCATCTCATGCTCTCTTACTTCTCTTTTTCTGTAGTTTCTCTCTGTCTCTCTCTGTGGTGTCTCCCTTCCTACCCCATTTTTTTCCACAATAAATCTCTTTTATAGCAGATCTGTTGTGTGGCTTTTTAATCAATATTATAATATAAGCTAGATATGGAGGTTGGATATGGTGCAGGTGGTCTTACCATATTATGGTGGTACACAAGATATACAACCAGGGCTAAGCCTGGAGACTGGGAACAATGCAGGTGGGCTAGTGTTCCTTACAGAATGTACCCAGTGGTTTGCGTGCTAGGTGATTCTATAGCTTGTCAGATTGACATTTTTAACTGTCACAAGAAGAGAAAAATAACCTGTATAAAATAACAGAACAACAGGGGATCTTTGAGGACTAGGCTGAGAGAAGAAGCAGTAATAGTAAGAACCCCTCCCGTGAGCAAGGGAAGATGAAGAAAAGGACGGTATGATTTTGGAGAGTGAGCCTGACCGGGAAACATGCTGACCTCGGATGAGCCTTTCCTTTTGTGTCTAACACAAGTCAGTCCACTGCCAGACCTGTTGAAAAGTGCACAACAGAAATGGAAAATCTCCTCTAAGCAGAGAGAAACAAAAGTGTCATCATGCAGAAAGAAATGTGCAGGAATAAGAGTAAACAGTTGGCTTTGAAGAGAGTTGAGCAGCTACTCTTGGAATAGAATACAATGTGACAACTGCACAGTGCTTGGAATTTGTTATACATGTCATTTCTCTGATGTCACTCAAGAGGCATGTTCTCAGGAGGTGAGAACTAGCAATGGCTCTCCAACAAGAAGTTTAGTGCTCTAACGCAGCTGTAACATTTACAACTCATTGAGATCCTTCCTTTTCACAATAATATAAATAAAGTGGCTACCCACAGACTATACAGTTAATCTGGAATAGCACACTTAAGTTGTTAGCTACTACAAAAAGTATTCAGAAACCTAACATTTGCAAGCTTCTGGCTTACTTTTGAAATCATTCAAAATCCTTGCTGGGTGGCAGAGAGATCATAGTAGAATATTAAAATTCTTAAACAAACTAAAATATCTAGGGTCATTAACTTCCTTTTTCAAGTAACCAAAGCAGTGCTTTCAGGCTCCATTGTCACTAGCTTGACCTTTTAACATTTCTTTTTTTTTTTTTTTTTTTTTTGGCAAAACTCAGTTACATTGAAGTATAGTATGTGAAACATCTTTTGAAAATTTCTGGACCAATATAATAAGAGTTTTAAATATATCTTGAGAATAATTTAGCTCAAGGTTGTATGTGACTATTCCTGAAATGTTTTAGAACAGCCAGTTGTGAATACTAGCAACAACTGCAAGAATTGAGTGATAGCTGTCAAATTGGAGGCAAATGTATACACAGGGCTTGAAAGAAAGAGTTTTTAGAATTAGTGTGTGTGTGTGTGTGTGTGCAGTCTCAGTTAACATACACAAACATACTAAGAGTTCACTGTCAATAGTCATATACAAGCAATGTTGGGCATCTGATAAATAGTAAGTAGTTTATGAAAAGAAAGTATTTTCTTAAGAGTAAAAACAGACAGTGAACTATTCGTGGAAAGTTAAGAAAACTTTACAACACTTTATTAAAATTATGATAAAGGGCCATTTTTTTAAAAAGAAAAATGAAGGACAGTAACATTTGGGATAGTGTTACCAAAATAAGTATAGCATTGAGGACTTTTATTTTCATTCAAAATGTCTAAATTTTTACATTTCTGATATTAATGTTTTTGATCAAAGATACACATGCAATATGTGTATGCATGCATTTACTTACATATATGTACACATAAGTATATGTATACTTTTCTATCATAAAATATATTAAATATAAATAAAGATAATTCTTTGCTCAGATATGCATTATAACTATTAATTACCATACTGTGAGGTCTTATAGGATTTAGGAAATACAAGACCATATCATGTAGTTACATGCAGTATATGACTTATCATTAGTTTTCCATCTTTATTATTTAAAATTAAGATCACTAAATTATAGTTACATCAGAAATAAAACTGTTACACAAGTATTTTAATAAAATAACTCAAGGATTTAACCACCAATCTCTTCTCTGTGTATCCTAGGCTAAAATGCATATATGTAAACCATTGTGAATGTGAGCATAATATAATATTTAGAAAAAAAGACCAAGTAAGAGTAAAATGAGGGGATGAAGAAGGACAGAACAGAGGCAAAGTGCACAAGATTCATTGACAAGGCCACAGATAATTTTTTTCTAGTTTTAGCACTGTAAAATTGATCATGAAACTGTATAACTCTAAGGGAAGCTCCATTGCTTCAGAATGGAGTGTCTGTGGGCAAGTTCACTGAGATGCATTGAATTTGAAACTGGACAAGTATTTAAGTTGGTTTCTCCCCATATATTAGCAGAATTAAATAATGTGTTATTTTCATTTCAAAATCTTCTATTTCATAAGTTAAAGACTACATTTTATTTTTCTCAGAAAAGGAAATTGTTACTGCCTTTTGTAATCAAGAATGGAGCTTTTGGAAGAACAACTTAGGAAGTCTGGAACAAAAAAAATAAGAATTTTCATGTTTTAAAAAGCATGTAGGTAGGAGGTACTGTGGGGCTCTAAAGTAATTCAAAGTATCAGAAACAATGAACCTTTCAGGTTTTAGTCATTAGTAGTCCAGGCAGAGACAGATACAAAAAAGCAAAGCACTGTTGCACTAAATATCAAACTTAGAAAAGTCCTCCCTCTTTGTGTAGTAGACATAAGACAAACGCTCTCCTTCCAGCCTTAAAATTATATAATTTTGTAAAAATACATTTGGAAATTTTAGAAGAAAATTAGATACTGTCCAAGAATGTAGCAAGTGTGTAGAAAATGGTGTTGGGAGTACATTTTCCAGTATTCCCAAAGTCAGATTCTGAGAGTTTCACATTATATTGACAAACACAAACTCTTTAAGTACAAGGTCATCAGATTCACTCCTGGTCCTTATAATGTTAGCAATTAACTAGCCACTGATTTGGTGGTAACAACTGTATCACTTTAGCTAGAGGAACCTTGTAAATTTGAGCATCTGGGTTACAATTTCTGGAATCCCAGGTGTCACTCACTGCTAAGAACTGAGTAAAACCTTTCTGACTCAAATTTATCACCTCAGCAGGAAGGTGCTCTCTTCTAATCCCTTGAAGAATTCTAAATTATAAAGGCAAGGTTGAAGAAAGATATTTTTGTCACAGTAATTTTTGTTACTCTATCAAAGGGATATAAATTAGCCTAAGAATTTTTAATTTTTTGTTCCTGTATTTAGATAGTTTGCTGGCCTTCAATGTCTTCCAGTGTCTGATCCTACACAACTTAAGTAAACATTCTTCTTTTCCTTTTGATTCGCCACAATTAAGGCCCCTTCCCCCAGCACAGGTAATTCTGTGGCCAGCTTCCTGTTTGTTCCTCCCTGAGTGGATAGACTCCTCTTCCCTGAATTGTATATAATTTCAGAGGTGTTATTCCTGGTGCCCTCTCTAAGACTCTTCTAGTTGATTTACAGAATATATTTTCCCTACAGATCATTTGCTACATCACCCATGATTAATTCCATCACTGTATTAATATCAATTATTTTAACAAGAAATAACAAAAGTACATTTAAAACCTCACCACCTGGTATTGAAATATATTGCTAATAGGGTTTTATTTTATTAGTAGCCTGTTATCAATCTCTTACTGTGCTTAATTTAACTTTATCGTAGGAAAGCATGTGTCAAAGAAGGCAAATGTGGGTGCAGACATTCTATGGTGAGGGACTGTATTAAGATCCATTCCTCTGTGCAAAGGGCAGGAGAGGAGCAAATTAACGACTGTGAAAAGGATTATAGCTGCTACACTTACTTTTTACCTTAGTGTGTGTTTTTTCCTTTGGTTTTTTTTTTTTTTTTGTACTTTTTTTTTAAAGAGTACAATTTATTTTATTAGACATAATTGTTTCTAATTCTACCTATCTTCCAGCAAATTATTTAGATTTTTAAATTTTATTCATATTATTTAATTACAGTTTATTGTCTTTGAAGCACAGGGGTAGCCCCCTTCCCTCCCAATTCCACCCTCTCCTCCACTCATGCCCCTCCCCTAGACTTCTGATATGGGAGGTCCTCCTCCCCTTCCATCTGACCCTAGCCTATCAGGTCTCATCAGGACTGGCTGCATTGTCCTCCTCTGTGGCCCGATAAGGCTGCTCCCCCTCAGGGGCAGGTGATCAAAGAGTCAGTCACTGAGTCCATGTCACAGTGAATCCCTGTTTACATTACTAGGGAACCCACTTGGACACTGAGCTGCCATGGGTTACATCTGTGCAGAGGTTCTAGGTTATCTCCATGCCTGGTCCTTGTTTGGAGTATCAGTCTCAGAAAAGGCCCCTGTGCCCATTTTTTTTTTCTGTTCTATTGCTCTCCTTGTGGAGCTCCTGTCCTCTCCAGGTATTACTATCTTTCCCTTCTTTCAAAAGATTCCCTGCATTCTGACCAAAGTTTGGCAATGAATCTCAGCATCTACTTTGACTCCCTGCTGGGTAGAGTCTTTCTGATGCCTTAAGTGGTAGGCTCCTCTCCTGTTCCTTGTTTTCTTTCTCTTCTGATGTCCATCCAGTCTGCCTTTCTGAAATGAACATTGAGTATCTTAACCAAGATCTTCCTTTTTGCTTAGGTTCTTTAGGTGTACATATTTTAGTATGATTTTCCTATTTTATATAGCTAATATCCACTTATAAGTGAGTATATATCATTTGTGTCCTTCTGCTTCTGAGATACCTCACTCAGAATGATCTTCACTAGTTCCCACCATTTGCCTGAAAATTTCATGATTTGCTTGGTTTTTTTTTTTTTTGGTTTTTTTTTTTT
>REGO01000080.1:5842387-5853098 GCA_010120015.1 Rhombomys opimus | reverse complement strand
GACCGAGTGATGGCTAATGTTGAGCCCTTGAGTGTGTGGGAGGGACTCTGCACTGTATATGTCGCAGGCGCTAGTGATGATCGCAGTGCAATTTCTGGCATTAACTGCCTTAACTCCTCAATTAGACCCACAGAGCAGGAACTTCAATGTCCCTAGTGCCCCTCTGTTTCCCATAGTGGGTATGTGGGTGGAAGTGGGTTCGGTGCCTGGCTTCTGTTTTAGAAAACCCAGGGTCTGGGGATCTGCAGATTCTCAAGGGTGCATTCACTTACACGCAGGTCACTTGGCAGGGATATTGGAATTGGCCTCTCTGCTCTCTAGTTTGGCCCTGCTTCTTTGATGTGCCCCGCCAGTTCTGTGCTGCTGTCACTGCCAGGTTCTGAGGTCTTGCTGCTGCTGGAGATATCAGGGTGGTCATGTCAGTGGTGAACGGCGTAACCAGGCTCTCTCTGTTCTCTGGTTTGGCCCTGGTTAGTCATAAACTGGAGGGCTGTTGTGTCCCGACAGCTCAGTGCTGCCCTGCTGCCAAGTCCCATTGTAACTGGTGACTGGGTCGCTAGTCCTGATGCTTTCTGGGAAGTCCTGGGGTCTCTTCACTGTGCTCTCCAAGCTTGGGAGGCCCAGCACCTGGTGTATCTAGGTTGTATGGCGTTTGTGCCTGGTTTTGGTGAATATATAGCGTATTCTCTGTCACTGTGGGATTGGGCGGGCCGTACCATCACTGATGGCGATCCTGCGGAGCTAGTATGGCGTCCAGCATACTCGGGCCCTGGGGGGATGGTGTAGCTGCCGCCCGGATCTGGGACTCCTGGACACATACTGCTGATCCTTGCCTGCCACTAAAGGGCTTGGAGCTCTGCCCCAGCGGCTGTATACCTCAGGCAGTTAGGTCTGCTCTGAGAAAGACCAGTCAGCTGTGCTGCTGTGCTGCTGTACCTGGGGGAGGGGAGTGCCGCGAGATCAAAGGATCATTTCTCTCCTTCCCCAAACAAGTCCCCGGGTGACCCTAGACCAAAGTTTTCACCTCCTGTGATGTTCCCTGTCGGTCTAGAAATCTCCACCGTTGTCTTCCTGGGTTAGAGGTCCTTCCATTCACCAACTCAGAAGTTCAGGTATTCCACCACTCAGAAATGGTGTGTGCATCGCCATCTTGGCTCCGCCCCCGATTTGCTTGTTTTTAATTGATGAGCAGTATTCCATTGTGTAAATGTACTAAAATTTCTGTATCCATTCCTCCACTGAGGGACATCTGGGTTGTTTCCAGCTCCTGGCTATTGCAAATAAAGCTGTTATAAACATGGTTGAGCAAATATCTTTGTTGTATACTTGAGCATATTTTGGATATAGACCTAGGAGAGTACAATAGCTGATTTCGAGGTAGCATTATTTCTCATTTTCTGAGAAAGCAGCAGATTGATTTAAAAAGTGGTTGGTTGTACAAGTTTACATTCCCACCAGCAATGGAGGAGGGTTCCCCTTTCCCCACGTCCTCTGCAGAATGTGTTATCACTTGAGTTTTTGAACTTAGCCATTCTGATGGGTGTAAGATAAAATCTCAGGGTCATTTTGATTTGCATTTCCCTTATAGTTAAGGATGTCTAGCATTTCTTTTTGTGTTTCTCTGCCATTCTATAGTCCTCTACAGAGAATTCCCTGTTACCTCTGTATGCCATTTTTTAATTGGATTACTTGATTTGTTGCGTTTTAACTTCCTGAGTTCTTTATATATTCTGGATATTAGACCTCTGTCAGTTATACGGTTGGTGAAAATTCTTTCCCAATCTGTAGGCTGTTGTTTTATTCTGACAACAGTGTCCTTTACTTCACAGAAACTTTTCAGTTTCATGAGGTCCCATTTATTGATTGTTGCTCTTAGAGCCTGTGCTGTTGGTATTCTGTACAGGAAGTTGTCTCCTGTGCCAATGAGTTTGAGGCTCTTCCCCACATTTTCTTCTAACAGTGTTAATGTGTCTGGTTTTATATTGCTTTGATCCACTTGGACTTTCTTTTTTTGCAGGGTGATGAGTATGAATCTATTTGAATTTTTTTACATGCAGACATCCAGTTAGACCAGCACCATTTGTTGAAGATGCTGTCTTTTACCCATTGTATGGTTTTGAATTCTTTGTCAAAAATCAGGTATCCATAAATGTGCGGGTTTATATCTCGGTCTGCTATTTAATTCCATCTGGGTTCTATGCCTGTACCATGCAGTTTTTATTACTGTTGCTCTATAGTACAGCTTGAGATCAAAGAGTGAGAAGCCTCCAGAAGATCTTTTATTGTAGAGGATTGTTTTAGCAATTCTGGTTTTCTTGTTATTCTGTAGGAAGTTGAGGATTTTTTTTTCAAGGTCTGTAAAGAATTGTGTTGGTAATTTGGTGGGAATTACATTAAATCTGTAGATTGTTTTTGGAAAGATGGCCATTTTTACTGTTATTCCAACTAAGCCATGAGCATTGGATATATTTCCATCTTCTGATATCTTCTTTCTTCTTTCTTCTGATACCTATTTATTTCTTCAGAGACTTGAGGTTTTTTTCATACAAGTATTTGATTTGCTTGGTTATAGTTACACCAAGGTACTTTATGTCATTTGTGGCTATTGTGAAGGGTGTTATTTTCCTAATTTTTTTTTCAGCGCATTTGTCTTTTGGATACTGGAGGGCTACTATTTTTTTTTAATTAATGTTCTTTCTAGATACTGTGCTGAAGGTAAAAATTAGCTGTAGGAGTTCCCTGATAGAATATTTGGAGTCACTCACGAATACTACCATATCTTCTGCAAATAGTGATACTCTGACTTCCTTTGCAAACTGAATCCCCTTGATCTTCTTTAATTGTCTTATTGTTCTAGCAAGGACATCAACAATCATGATGAAGAGATATGGAGAGAGTGGACAGCCTTGCCTTGTCCTTGATTTCAGGGGGATTGATTTAAGTTTCCCTCCTTTTAGTTTGATGTTGGGTATAGGCTTGCTGTATATTGCCTTTATTATGTTTAATTGTGCTTTGTATCTCTGATCTTTCCAGGATTTTAAACACAAAAGAATTTTTGATTGTATCAAATGCTTTTTCAACATCTAATGAGATTATTGAACCACCAGTGCATACCTGGGATGAAGCCTACTTGGTCATAATGGACGATATTTTTGATGTGTTCTTGGATTGGGTTTGCAAGTATTTTGTTGAGTATTTTTGCATCAATGTTCATAAGGGCGATTGACCTGAAATTCTCTTTCTTTGTTGGGTCTTTGTAAGGTTCAGGTATCAAGGTGACTGATTTTGTAGAATGAGTCTGGTAATGTTCCTTCTGTTTCTGTTTTGTGGAATAGTTTGAAGAGTATTGGTGTTAGCTCTTCCTTGAAGTCTGGTAGAATTCTGCGCTGAAACCATGTGGCTCTGGGCTTTTTTTTTGGATTGAAAACTTTTGATGACAGCTATTTCCTTACCAGAAATAGGACTTATCTGTTCTTGATTCAACTTTGGATGTTAATTTCTGATATCTCCTGGAGTCCTGGGGTGGGAATATCCCCTTGGCAGGAAGATGATTTTTCCTGAAGTTCACCTCCTCAGCTTTTTGTTTATGGTCACTGAATAGGTGGTGGTACTCAGGAATTGCCACAGCTCACCTCAGGCTTATGGACCTGAGTGATAACTGTGGTCTTTGGGAGTCAGGGGAGCTCTGTTCTCACTCAGAGAAGTCCTGGAGACAGCTGCCCTGCTGCTGGGTTTCTTGCTCTGAATTTAGTGAGCTGCTACTGCTACTATTACACTGTTTTCTACCACAGCCTTCTTGAAGAATCAGGGAGCCCTGCAGTTTGGTCAGCTTAGTTAGGAATAACTGGATGCATCTTAGCAGTACCTTGGGGCTGAGCCTATGGATTTCAGGCTTTGTAAGTCTGAAACATTGGAGCTCTGTGTCCCAGTACCCAAGAGGTAATCAGTGGCAAGTGAGCACAGCACTCATGTGTGCAGCAAGAGGCTAGATCCTGGAGCCTGTGGGGTCCCAGAAACTTTTTAATTGGATTACTTGATTTGTTGCTTTATAACTAATTGAGTTGTTCATATATTCTGGATATTAGCCCTCTGTCAGATATAGGGTTGGTGAAGGTCCTTTCCCACTTAGTAGGCAGTCCTTGACATTGTCCTTTGCTTTACAGAAGCTTTTCAGTTTCACGAGGTCCCATTTATTGATTGCTGATCTTAGACCCTGTGATGTTGGTGTTCTGTTCAGAAAGTTGTCTCCTGTGCCCATGAGTTCAAGGCTTTTTGCTACTTTTTCTTCTGACAGATGTGGTATGTCTGGTTTTATCAAATGGCAGAGAAACACTTAAAGCAATGCCCAAAGTCCTTAGTCATCGTTAAAAATGCAAATCAAAACGAACCTGAGATTTTACCTTACACACATCAGAATGGCTAAGGTCAAAATCTCAAGTGACAATACATGCTGAAGAGGATATGAGGAAAGGAGAACCCTCCTTCATTGCTGGTGGAAATATAAACATGTATAACCACTTTGGAAATCATTCTGGCACTTTCTCAGACAGTAAGGAATAGTGCTACCTCAAGATCCAGCTAAAGTACTCCTTGGCATATCCAAAAGATGCTCAAATATACAACAAGGACATTTGCTTAACCATGTTTGTAGCAGATTTATTTGTAATAGCCAGAATCTGTAAACAACCCATAAGTCCCTCAGTTGAGGAATGGATACAGAAATTGTGGTACATTTACATAATGGAATATTACTCAGCAATTAAAAACAAAGAAATCATGAAATTTGCAGGCAAATGATGGGAACTAGAAAAGATCATTCTGAGGTATGGATCACTGAAGAAGAAAGACACACATGGTATATACTCACTTACAAGTGGATATTAGGCATATAGTATAGGAAAAACATACTAAAGTATATACACCTACAGAAGCTAAGCAAGAAGGAGGACCCTGGGTAACATGATTAATCCTCACTCTGAAAGGCTAACTGGATGGACATCAGAAGAGGGAGAAAACAGGGAACAGGACAGAAGTCATCACAGAGGGCCTCAGAAAGACCCATACCAGCAAGGTATCAAAGCAGATGCTCATACTCAGAGTCAAACTTTGGCCAAAGTGCAGGGCATCTTATGAAAGAAGGGAGAGATAACAAGACATGGAGAAAACAGGAGCTCCACAAGGAGAGCAACAGAACCAGAAAAATCTGGGCACAGAGGTCTTTTCTGAAACTGACACTCCAACCAAGGACCATGTATGGAGATAACCTAGAATAGCTACACATATGTAATCCACGGCAGCTCAGTCCCTAAGTGGGTTCCTTAATTAAGGGAACAGGGACTGTCTGTAACATGAACTCAGTGGTTGAGTCTTTGATCTCCTCTCCCTGAGGGTGAGAACAGCCTTACCAGGCCAAAGAGTAAGACAGTGCCACCAGTCCTGATGAGACCTGATAGCCTAGGGTCAGAGGGAAGCAGAGGCAAACTTCCCCTATCCGTGGACCTTGGGAGGGTCATAGGAGAAAATGAGAGAGGGGGGGTAGGATTGGGAGGGGTCTAGAAAGGAGTCCATAGCTGGGATACATTGTGAACAAAATGTAATTAATATCAAATAAATAAATTCAAAACAATAAAATACTTTATTTTGATGTGGTATGTCTGTTGTATCTATAATATTTCCAATACTTTTATTATGAGTAGTTGTTACATTTTTGTCAAAGACTTTTCCTGATGAGGCATCCTTCAATCTCTAAAGCCTATTCTTAAGTAAAAACTTTGCGAATAAAGACGAAGGAAATGTCTATCTATGAAAAAGTAGAAAACTACTTGTAGATTGAATGACGAATTCTGTTAAGAGTCAGATATCTGATTCCAGATATTTTCATTCCCTGTTTGCCACTGGATTAACCACCATGGTAGAAGAAAGAAAAGAACTGAAACAATTTTAAAATAAGGCAATCACTTACTAACTGTCTGAGAATTTTGAAGTGCCCACTCTGGTTATCCCCTGTGGATGATAGATCAAGAAAATCAAGCTATTGTCACACCCCACCACATGCTGGTAACAAGACAATTTCATTATCATTTCAGAGAATATTCTGTAAACTCTTCAGAGAAAGATGGATCTGTTCAAAACCATGTAATTATCAATATTAGCATCACTAACTGCACATCTTCTTGTTGACGCTAGACTGTTATGGACTGAGTAGTGGGTCTCAGAATTTGATGCCGATAAGTGGTGGGTTCATTAGGGTGTAGTCAAGGTTAAATGAAGACATTAGTTGGAGCCTTCATGATGTCATTCCTGTCTTCAGTAAAAAAAAAGTTTCCTGAGAGATACAGATGCAGTATATGATTCATAGTGCTTGCTGCTCTTTACTGGACTAGAGTTTTATTTCCAGAATCCATATGTGGCAGTTCAAAACTTCCTGTAAGTCCACTTACAGAGGCATATAATACCCCGGGTCTGAAAAGCCTTAGTGGGAACCTCCATTAATGTAGCTGTGTATAACTCTCTTCCCTTCCCATGAAATAAAATGACTTTTTAAAAAAATCAACTGATAATTAGACCTTTTCCTTTGTCTACTACATGAAAACAAATGAGACAGTGTCTATCTGAGAACCAGAAAGAGAGCCCTTTGTAGAAAGTAGAACCACAGTTCAATCTGAGACTCTTAGCTTCCAGACTTATGGGAAATTTGTTTAAATTATTAGTGACTTTTTATGGCTTTTGAAACTTACTAAAGCAGAATCTTTCCCCCACCCTAACAATGTGAGCCATTCTGAGAAGAAAGGCTTGGAAGGAACTCTTAAACTTAAACTCTTTCTGTCTTCACATCTGCTATGACTTGAATGTGTACTCTCCTAAATTCAAATGTTGCCATAGCAATAAGAAGCTAGACCATTGATAGTGGTTAGACCATGCATGGAATCAAAGGTCCTCAGGAAGAAGAGCCACTCAGGATTTCATTGGAATGTTTAAGTATTCCACACTGGAAAGGAAGAGAAGCCACTCCTTTGGGAGCACCCAGCAGACAAAATGGCATCTATCTTGAAAAAATGGCATCCTTCAGTAGACTTTGCAACTTCTGGGCTTTTGACATTGATTTTCCCAAACTTGAAAAGTGTGAGAAAGTTCTTTTCTGATCTTCAAATTATTTTGTGGAAGCAATAAACTGAGATACTGTCTTTCCTCTCCTCTTTGATATGTGCTCTTTCTTTTCTTTCATCTAAAGGGACTATGTTAATGATAGTTCAGGTAAAAAGGTTCTGAAAGGTTCCTTGAAATATTTGTTACCACCAGGAGAAGGTCCTATGAAATTTTATGCTGAGTTTCTCAGACATACTTTTTCTTTTCCTGTTTCACCTCCTCTGTTTGACAAAACACATAGCCAAATGTAGCTTTCCAAAGCAGAATATTTCTAGTAAGGTGAAATCTTCCATTTTTATTATATCCTTTCCCAGACATGTTTATCATGGTTATTACTTTGAGAAGGACTATATCTCTGTATTAAGAACCTTGTGAAAACCATGGGAACTAGTTAGCTTTAACTGTCTATTTGAAACAGCCCAGAATCATCTGAAAAGGGAGTCTCAATTCAGTCTCAATTCACATCATACTGCCAATAGATATGTCTGTGTATACTTTCTTGATTGTTCATTAATTTATGAAGGCCCTGTTTGCCTCTAGACAGGGCACTTTCCCTGGATGAATAAGAAACTTAACTGAGCATGAGACAGCCAGCAACATTCCTCCATGACATTTGTTGCATGTCCTTGGGAATAATTTTCTTCTGGTCAGAGACAGCATCCATGGAACAGTAAGCAGGCCTCCCTACCAATTCCTCTCTTGACTGCCTGTTTTATTTCCCTCAGTGGTAGACTGTATGCAAAAAGCATAAGATGAAATAACCCTGTACTCCCTTAAAGTTGTTTTTGATCAAAGGTAATATCAAAGTTTCAGAAATGAAGCAAGATTACTAGTCTATTATCCTGATCCTCCTTGTGACCGGCTCTGGTCTTACACATTTTGTGTGTGTGTGTCTTACAATGGATTTTTGAATAATCACCAACACCTGGGCACATTTCTTAAAAACTTTGTTTTAAATAATAAAAATAAGTGTTGATTAAAGAAGACATGAAAATCAAGAAGAAGCTTGTACTAATAGATTATTATTAACCATACAAATAACAAAATCATGTAATTTTAAGAAAATAATGGAATTACAGATCACCTTGCCAAGCAAATTTACGTAGGTTCATGGTGATAATTAACCCACATTATTCATATGCAAAATCTTGAAAGCAGATGACAAGAAGAAAAGAGGAGGAGGAGCAGGAGAAGGAGGAGGAAAAAAAAGGAGCTGATGAGAGACAAGGTTGGGAATGGAACAGAGCGAGGGGATGACAGTAATGACATGATCCAATATGCTGTTTACCTGTGTGAAATTATCAAAATGAGACATTACTTTCTATAATTAACATGCACTGAATAAAATTTATATTTAAAAGGATACAAGTTTTATTTCTATTTTCTACTTATAACAGAAAAGAATCATAAAGTTTAAGTAAGGATTATCAGGCACTGATTACCCAAACTTAAAGAAGCTGTAGGATGGATGGATAAAAACTTGACAATAATTTTTTCAATAAAAAGTATCCACTTTTGTGCCAGGACACACAGTTCTGTATAGTCAAAGTCCAAATAAGCATGTCAGGATGCTGAAACAATATTCTCAAAAAACAAAAGCAACAGTAGAAGACATAAACCATGGCTGTAATCAGCAGTAGCAAAGCTATTAGAAGCTATTAGTGAGTCAAGTTCTTTGTATTCAATTTGCCTTTTCTTTCTTTTTTTAATTTTTTATTTAAATTTTATTAATTACACTTTATTCATTTTGTATCCCCCCATAAGTCCCTCCCTCCTCACCTCCCGATCCCACCGTCCCTCCCCTTTCTGCATGCATGCCCCTTCCCAAGTCCACTGATAGGGGAGGTCCTCCTCTCCTTCTTTCTGAACTTAGTCTATCAGTTCTCATCAGAAGTGGCTGCATTGTCATCTTCTGTGGCCTGGTAATGCTGCTCCCCCTTCAGGGGGAGGTAATCAAAGAGCAGGCCAATCAGATTATGTCAGAGGCAGTCCCTCTTCCCATTACTATGTAACCCACATGGACACTGAACTGCCATGGGCTACATCTGTGCATGGGTTCTAGGTTATCTCCATGAATAGTCCTTGGTTGGAGTATGAATCTCTGGGAAGTTCCATGTGTTCAAATGTTCTTATTCTGTTGCTCTCCTTGTGGAGTTCCTGTCCTCTCCAGCTCTTGCTGTTTCCCACTTCTTACATAAAATTCCATTCATTCTGCCAGACAGTTGGCCATCAGGCTCAGCATCTGCTTTGATAGTCTGCAGAGCAGAGGTTTTCAGAGGCCCTCTGTGGCAGGTTTCTAGGTTGTTTCCTGTTTTCTTCTTCTGGCTTTCAGAGGCCCTCTGTAGCAGGTTCCTAGGTTGTTTCCTGTTTTCTTTTTCTTCTGATGTCCATCCTCTTTGCCTTTCAGGATGGGGATTGAGCATTTATTTAGGGTCCTCTCTTTTGCTTAGTTTGTTTAGATTTACAGATTTTAGCGGGTTTATCCTATGTTGTATGTTTATATGAGTGAGTATATACTGTGTGTGTCTTTTTGCTTCTGGGACAACTCACTCAGGATGATCGTTTCCAGGTCCCACAATTTACATGCAAATTTCATGATTCCTTATTTTTCATTGCTGAGTAATACTCCATTGTATAGATGTACCACAATTTCTGCATCCATTCTTCAGTTGAGGGGCATCTGGGCTGTTTCCAGCTTCTGGCTATTACAAATAAAGCTGCTACAAAGATAGTTGAGCAAATGTCCTTTTTGTGTACTTGAGCCTCTTTTGGATATATGGCTAGGAGTGGTATGGCTGGATCTTGAGGCAGCGCTGTTCCTAGTTTTCTCAGAAAGCATCAGATTGATTTCCAGAATGGTTGTGCAATTTTACATTCCCACCAGCAGTGGAGAAGGGATCCCCTTTCTCCACAACCTCTCCAGCATGTGTTGTCACTTGAGTTTTTGATCTTGACCATTCTGATGGGTGTAAGGTGGTAAAATCTCAGGGTTGTTTTGATTTGCATTTCCCTAATGGCTAATGAGGTTGAGCATTTTTTAAATGCTTCTCTGCCATTCGATATTCCTCTACAGAGAGTTCTCTGTTTAGCTCTCTTCCCCATTTTTTAAGTGGATTACTTGGTTTGCTGCTTTTCAGCTTCTCTGGTACTTTATATATACTGGATAGGAATCCTCTGTCAGATAAAGTGTTGGTGAAGATTCTTTCCCAATCTGTAGGCAGTCGCTTTGTTTTTATGATGGTGACCTTTGCTTTACAGAAGCTTTTCAGTTTCATGAGGTCCCATTTATTGATTGTTGCTCTTAGAGCCTGTGCTGTTGGTGTTCTGTTCAGGAAGTTTTCTCCTGTACCAATGAGTTCTTGGGCATTCCCCACTTTTTTCCTAGCCAATTTAATGTGTCCGGTTTTATGCTGAGGTCTTTGATTAACTTGGACTTCAGTTTTGTGCAGGGTGATAAGTATGGATCTATTTTCATTTTTCTACATGTAGACATCCACTTGGACCAGCACCATTTGTTGAAGATGCTATCTTTTTTCCATTGTATGGTTTTGGCATCTTTGTCAAA
>REGO01000080.1:5799907-5840048 GCA_010120015.1 Rhombomys opimus | reverse complement strand
ATTGAGAGAGATTAATGACCAGTGGCTGTTATATCCTTTGATTTTGATGTTGGCTGTGGTCATAAGGTTGTGTGCTTGGTTGCTTTTTGTTTTACTGTAGTAAGGTTAATTATTTCCTGTGTTTTCTTGAAAGAAGCTAATTTTCTTGGGTTGTATTTTCCCTTCCAGTGTCTTCTGTAAGGCTAGATTTGTGTGTAGGTATTGTTGAAATTTGTTTTTGTTATTGAATATCTTGTTTTCTCCCTCTATGAGGACTGAGAGTTTTGCAGGGTATAGTAGCCTGGGCTGACATCTGTGTTCTCTTAGGATCTGCATGATATCTGTCCAGGCCCTTCTGGCTTTCATAGTCTCTGTTGAAAAGTCAGGTGTGATTCTAATGGGTTTGCCATTATATGTTACTTGGCCTTTTTCCCTTGCAGCTTTTAGTATTTTTTCTTTGTTCTGTATACTTACTGTTTTGATTATTATGTGGCAGGAGGATTTTCTTTTCTGGTCAAATTTGTTGGGTGTTCTGTAGGCCTCATGTATTCTTATTGGCCTCTCCTTTAAGTTGGCGAAGTTTTCTTCAATGATTTTGTTGAAAATATTTTCTGGGCCTTGGAGAAGGGAGTCTTCTTTTTCCTCTATACCTATTATTCTTAGGTTTTGTCTTTTCATATTGTCTTGGATTTCTTGAACAGTCTGTGTCAAGAATTTTGTGTATTTAACATTTTCTTTGACAGATACATCAATTTCTTCCATTGTATATTCCACACCTGAGATTCTTTCTTCTGTCTCTTGTAGTCTATTGGTTATGCTAACCTCTGTAGTTCCTGTTTTCTTCCCTAAGTTCTTTCTGTCTGAAATTTCCTCCATTTGTGTTTTCGTTAATTTTTCCAATTCTACCTTCAGATCTTGAGCCATTTTTTTTATTTCCTTCACTGTCTGACTGTATTTTCCTGTTTTTCCATCACTTATTTCAGCTGTTTGTTTGAACCAACCTTGTTTCTTTTATTTCATTCAGTGCTTTAAGCATTTCCTTTCTAAAGGCCACAAACTGTTTGGCTACAACTTCCTCTATTTCCTTATGGATGGCGATATTCTTATTGAGTTTATCTTCCTCTATGTCTTTAGGTATCTTATTTGTTTCCTCTGTTATCATCTTTCATATGCATAGTTGTTAAGTCATCTTCTTGTATTTCAGTTGTGCTGGGGTGCCCAGGGCTACTTGCCCCTTGGTAACTGGGTTCTGGAGATGCCATATTGCTCTGTCTTTTGTTGCTTGAGCTTTTATGCTGGCCTCTACCCATTGGGCTATCTTAGGTGTTTGGGGTTAGTTTCTGATGGTTCTTGGGGATCCTGTGGTGGAGAGAATCCCCTTGGCAGAAAGCTGGTTTTTCCTGAAAGAAGTCTTCTCAGCTTTTTGGGTATAGTCCCTGGATGGCTGGCGTTTTTTTTTGTTTGTTTGTTTGTTTTGTTTTCTTTTCTTTTCTTTTTTGTTTGTTTGTTTGTTTGTTTGTTTTCAGGAATTGCTGCTGCTCACCTCAGGGATAGAGACCTGAGTGTTAACTGTGGTCTTTATTAGTCGAGAGGGTTCTCCTCTCACCCAGGGAAGTCCTGATGACAGCTGCCCTGTTTCTGGGTTTCTTGCTATAAATTTAATGATCAGCTGCTGTGACACAGTTGGACATCTGGCGTGCAGCAACCTCAGTGATGGTGGCTCGGCCCCGCTAGTTTGCGAGACTTTTTCCAGGGAAGGACTGAGTGATTTAAGTCAGTACGGTTTCCTTCCTTCCCTGTGAATTCTCTGGAGTCAGGGACTCTCAGTCTCTTTTTTGCCCTGGGGAGCACTGCTCAGTCTCCACCAGCTAGCTGGCGCACAGAAACTACCTGTGTCTGCTTTTCTGGCCTTTGGGAGCCTGGGTGTCTGCCTAAACTGGGAAATTTTCCTGAGACAGTTTTGCAGTGGGGGTGTCGGCTGAGTGCTCTGAGATCAGACCAGCCGTTTCCCTCCCTGTGGGTTTGCATCCGACAGTGAAACTCAGTCTCTGGTGCCCTGAGGCCCACAGCTCAATCTGAGGCGGTGACTCAGGCACACAGGCAGGGCTCTGTGCAGGTGCCTGGATCCCCAGCTCTGGCTCCGGGCTGTCTCCTTGGGCACCTGTGGAACCCGAGTCTTTTCCAGGGGATGTCTGGGTGACCTAAGGTCAGTCCCAATCGTTTCCTGCTCCGTGGGGTTATCTCTCGATTGGAAAATCCAGTCTCTGATAGTGTGGTGCATATGGTTCAGTCTGGGACCGTGACCAGATCACGCTGGTGTGTGGCTCTGGGCTGGCCACCAAGTGTCTGGCGGAACAGGGATCTCCTCCGTGGTTTAGCCAGGTGAGTTAAAAGCTGATTGAGACCCCCACCGTGGGGTATCCTCTCACCTGGGAAACACAATAGCTTGTGTTTTATGGCCGAGAGTTCTGATTGCTGGTCACTGTGCTGATCCTGCTGTGCTGCTGGTCAGAATGAGAGTCCTCCCAGAGCCACCATCTTGCCCTGCCTCGCCTTTTCTTTCTTAAGGTCAAAGTCTTCTGTTTATTTTTCTCATTGACAAATAGTCTATGCTGTCCCAGTGATCTACAGTATTTTCTCTATGTATAATAAATAGAATTGTACTCTTGGTTGGGAGTATACCTTGGCTTCTAAGATAACCATGAGCCAACAATATAACCTGCATGTCTCTTGTCTAAAATCATTGGCAACATATGAAATGCATACATTATATTCCTTATGAAATTCTGTAGCTGTGCATAATGTGCACTTACTGTATCTTCATTAGAATACAAACAAAAAAGAAAGTTTTATATATCTTTAAATCTTTCTATTTACTTGAAATAAAGTAACTTTCTTAAAATTATTGACATAGCAGAGAGAAAAACCTATTGAAAAACCAATTACTTAGGGACTGGTGAGATGAGTCAGTGATTCAGAGTGGTTGTTTCTTTTCTACATGACATAGTTTAGTCTTTGGAAGTACCCACAGAAAAGTGGAAAAAATGTGTGGGGTCAAAAAGTTCAGTGCACAAAATTTGATTGAGATAGCTGGAGGAGTGTGGGCTCGTTTCCTCAAGGAAGGAGCTTATGTTTGGAAGGCTTGAAAATAAGTAGACCTCTAGTTGAAAGGAAGAAGATGTGTTCTCTAGTGTTAGTTACCACATTCCAAAATGATTATTCAGAAAACCTCTTCATTCTTACAAACTAGACTCTAATGATCTGTGTTTTAGTTTCGCGAACTGGTTCACAAAGCTGTTTCCAAATACTTCAAATAATCTATTACTAACTGATGAAGAGGAGTGACATTGTGGGGTAGAGGTTCTTTTTCATGACATTATTGATATTTAGCATTTTCTCAAATTTCTGTGCCAAGTTTCAATGATTTCTTTTGAGAAAAGCCTTTTCATACTTTTGTTTTATTTAATCTATTCTTTCTGTGTCCTATTTTGTAATTAAATTGTTTGATATTTTTTTATAAATTCTGGTTATTAACCATTTGTCAGTTATATTATTTATGTATTTATTTATTATAATTTATTCACTTTGTATCCTAGCTAGAGCCCTCTCCATTTCCTCCCAGTCCCACCCACCCTCTGTCTTCTCGCCTTATGCCATTCTGTTAGAAATCATATGGAATGAGAATTACATGGTGGGTTCACAAATCATACCACGAGACCGGTTCCACATGGGAGGTTTATTAGGGTAAGGGTAAGGGGGTCGCAGAGAGATGAGGCAAGAAGAGACAGAGGAAGGTAAGGGGCTCCGTAAGTTCTCTTATAAAGTGATCCAGAGCATGCGCAGGTGGTTTCAGGTGATCAGCAGGTGGTCTTCTAGGTGGCTTCACGAATGCCAGTTAACCGGTTTGTCAGGTCCCTTGGGGCTGGCCATCGAGATGCCTGCTTATGGATCTCAACATTCCTCCTTTTTTGTTTTATTAAAAAGTGAGGAGCTAGGAAGGGGTGATGGTGGGGGGAGGGCACAGGGACGACTTTTGCTCTTCAGACTACTTCCTTCTGATTAGGAGTGTTGTCATTCTCAGGGTACAGCTGGTCCCCACTATCGGGGTCATTGTCATCTGCCTCTGTGGGCAGAGGTTGATAACCCTGTAGGAGTAACTGATTAATGGTTTGTTTAGAGATTTTTTGCATTTGTTGTTGGAAGAATGTAGACAGGAAATTAAATAAACAGGGTGCAAAAAGCAAAAGCAGAAAGACGAGCAGGAGAGGTGTGACAAGGGGCAGAAACCATTTCCATATGGGACTTTTTTCAAAGGCCCATGAGCTAGAGGACTCAAGCTGTTCACTTCGTTTTTGTAAATCTGTCTGGAGTTGTTCGATTTTGTCTTTTACTATACCGGATTGGTTGACATAAAAACAGCATTCTTCCTGGAGGAAGATGCAAAGGCCACCTTCTTCAGCTGTAAGGAGATTTAATCCACATTGGTTTTGAAGTACCACTGCTGCGAGCAAGTCAATCTGTCCTTGGAGAATTAGTATTGTCTGAGCCACTTGCTGAAGGTCTTGTATAAACTGGGAAGAAAGCTGATAATACAAAGTTAGTGAGGTGGCTAGTCCTGCTATTCCGGTCCCTAGAGCTGCCGTAATTCCTGCAATAGGCAGCATGGGCAGGATTTGAATTGCCCTCTTATCCTGTTGGGCAGCTTTTGAGTCCACAATCCGGGATTGGTAGGGGCTTCTTTTCGTTTATTACCCCCAGCTTAGGGAAGAGGATTACCAGAGTGCAAACTCCTGACTAAAGAGCAGGTAGACTATGGTAGACCTCAGTGCCACAAAGAATCAAGATATTCTTAGCAGTAGGGCGTTGGGGTTGAGATGAGGCATCAAGGATTATATTAATGGTAAGGAACTTAGCATTCCTACAGAGTGTGTCCCAGACACCTTAAAATAGCTTGCGACACTAAAGAGGGTGATATGAGAAAAGTAGGGGGTTTGGCAACATCAGAGTCAGGGCAGTTAGTGAATGGTGAAGTGAGGTTACTTGACAGAGTCACTGCAGAAGCTGTCAGTGGTACCTCTGAGTTGGTCCCTTGTGGTACACACAGCCAGCAAGCTTTAAAATGGCCCAGTTGGGTCACATTAAGGAGCATGTAGTCCAAGGTCAGAGTCTGAAGTAGGAGATGAAATGACAGGCTTGTGTTATTTAGAAGAGGGGATGTTAGAGAGGTAATGACCTTAGAGGAGTGTTTAATTACCTTCTCTACTTCTCCCATCCCCAGGGATTGGGTAATTGGGACATATTTTTTCTGGATATGGATAGTACTTATTGGTAGATCGGGAGTGGAGCAGTGGTAGAGTTTTCAAACGACGCCTACTTCCCATCTGGGATCCCACAGGTCTTGGATGTATAAGTTGAGGGTCTTTCTGTGCAGGTAAAGAAGCTTCTTCTGTGCTGGTGAGTGGATTTGGTAAGACCAGTATGGGCAGCCTCCATACCTGTTCGGCCATTTTTTGCAATGATCCTTTGTTTGATTAAAGAGAAAGCAACAAAAAAATCTATCAAATAAGAGAGGAGGGATAGATGTGGGGGTGATGGCTATTTCAATCGGCTCCTGACAGCCTCCCATAGAACAATTTCCTGACCCTATTTGGAGAGACTGTTTATTATCAATGATGGTTTATTGAACCTCAAATCTCCATATGTAGGGATTACCTTGGACAGAAATAGGCAAGAGGAAGAGGAGGAAAATACATATCCAATCCAGGAGGGTCAAACACAGCTCCTGTGCTGAGGCCTCATTTTTCTGGATCTGGAGACAAGGTGGTTGATCTTGGCGTCTTTTGGAGCTTGAGGGAGCAAGGTCCTGTTGGAGTTGATATGTAGGAAGGGGCATTATCTTGAGGAGAGGGGGTGAAAGGCTTAAGGCGGGATAGATGAATCCACTGAGGGAAGTCCTCAAGCTTAGCAGCTGTGGGAGTGACAAGAATCACTTTGAAAAGGCCCTGCCATTTAGGAAAATGAGTTGGGGAACTGCGGGCAGCCATCCATGGTCCCATCAGATTTACGGAGTCTGAAAGGGGTCCTAGCAAAACCAGGAGACACCCTATCCCGGGTTCCAGCACCAAATGTTGGGACCACTTAAATCATGATGAGGCTTACAACAGATCTACTATGCAAGAGGTTTATTAGGTGGATATGAACAGAGGGAGAGAAGGGAGAACAGGACATGATGGGGAGAAAGACGGGGAGGTGCCCCGATAGAGAAAGGAACCTAGAGAGCAAGAGAAGAGAAGACCAAGAGAGAGACCACGTGGATGGCTGGTCCCTTTAAGGGGCAAGGTAACCATGCAATCCAGGTGTGGCAACCTGGCTGGCAACACATGAAGACATCATAAATTGCTAGGCAACTCAGAAGCAGGTTTTGTTCCAAAATCCTAACACATTCCCTAGTCCACTGCTAGAGGAGGACCTCCATTCCTTCTATCTGACCCTAGCCTACCAAGTCTCATCAAGGCTGGCTGCATCATCTTTCTCTGTGGCCTGGCAAGACTGCACCTCTCCAGGGGGAGGAGATCAAAGAGAAGGTCACTGAGTTCATGTCAGAGATAGCCCCTGTCCCCATTACTAGGGAACCCACTCAGAAACTGAGGAGGGGGGTCTAGGTCCTTGGTTGAAGTATTGGTCTCTACAGGCTCCCCTGGGCCCAGGAATTTTTGGTTTTGTTGGTCTCCTTGTGCAGTTCTCTCCAGGTCTTTCTGTCTCTCTCTTCTCCATAAGGTATCTGGCACTCTGTCCAAAGTTTGGTTATCATTCTCAATAACTCCTTCCATACCCTGATGGGTAGAGTCTTTCAGAGGCCTGCAGTAGAAGTCTCGTGTCCTGTTCCTTGTCTTCACTTATTTTTATGTCTATCCTGTTGTCCCTTCTGAGTGAGGTTTCAGCCTCTTCCCTAAGTCCTCCTTGTCCTTTAGCTTCTTTAGGACTATAGATTTTAGTGTGTTTCTCTTATAATATATGGCTAATATCTACTTATAAGTGAGTATACACCATATGTGTCTTTCTGCTTCTGGGTCACCTCACTCAGGATGATCTTTTCTAGTTCCCACCATTTGCCTGCAAATTTCATGATTTCCATGTTTTAAATTGCTGAGTAATATTCCATTGTGTAAATGTACCACAATTTCTGCATCCATTCTTTAGGTGCGGGACATCTAGGTTGTTTCCATATTCGGGCTATTATGAATATGCTGTTATGCACATAGTTGAGAAAACATTCTTATTGTATGGTTTAGCATCTTTCGGGTATATATGCCCAGGAGTGGTATAGCTGGATCTTGAAATAGCACTGTTCCTAATTTTCTGAGAAAGCACCAGATTGTTTTCAAGAGTGGTTGTACAAGGTTATGTTCAGTTATATAATTTTCAAGGGTCACTCCTATAAGTTGTGTCTTCACTCTCTTTCTCTCTCTCTCTCTCTCTCTCTCTCTCTCTCTCTCTCTCTCTTTGTGCTGGGCAAAAGCTCTCCCTTTTGATGTAATCTCTTTTGTCTGTGTTTTTCATGACTGTGCTCCTGTGTTCCTACTTAAAACGTCCCTGGTGCAGATCACTATCAAGTAATGTTTACCCTCTTTTATCGTAGGACTTTTACAATTCTTACTTTGAGTTTTCAATCCACTTTCAGTTGGTTTCTCTTGTATGCTGACAGATATGAGCAAATTTCAGATTGTTAATGTGAATACACAATTTATTCAGAACAATTCAACAAATACGAGTGAAATGGTGAAGAAGTTGAAGCCACTATATCTTATTAATGTAGATTAGTAGAGCCAAAATGGAAAAAAGTATGAAGGTTCTTAAATTGATAATTGAAAGTGGAACTACCATATAAGCCAGTGATCATACTCTTGATCCTACATACATCCTGCCAAATGAGATGTAATCTTTAGATTAAATAAACAGCTCTACTTTCATATTGATCTAACTTTACTAACACTAGCCAAAATAAATGCCTATTAAAAAATGAGTAGTTGAACAAAGTCCAGAATATATAAATAATGGCTATTCACATATAAAAACAAGTAAGGTCTTTTTTCAATAGTACAGATGGCCCTGGAAAAGTAAATTAAAAATACTAAGAGCAGAATGACATGCTCTTATGATCTCACTCATAGATATAAGAAAATTTGATATTTTCCAAGGATGATACAATAATGGTTATCAGAGTTTGAGTATTTTTTGGGATAAGAGGAGTAGTTGATTAGTGAATATAATGTGGCACTTGTATGAGAAGGATAATGAATCACTCAGTGGATATTACAGTTACCCAGATTATTATACAATGTACATATCAATCAAAACATCTTATCACAACTTCTTTTATTACATCATTCAAAAGTAAGTACAGGAAAATATTAAATATGCTAGTAAGTATAGAAATAATGTTTAACTTTAATATTCTATCATAATTACTGTTTATAAATATTCATGATCATATATAATTAATAATATTTATATTGATTCTTCCACAAGGAGCATTGTTACGCATGACTTTAAAATAAATAAAAAGAGACCTATTCAGATTAATGGCCAAAGACAAGGTCATTGTTTAGAGCTAAAAACGAGTTGTTGGGTTTGTTTGGGTTTTTTTGTTTGTTTGTTTTGTTTTTTGCTTTTTTACTTTAAAATGATTCTACCTCTATCATGACATAACTTTAAGGAAAAAAAGTACTGTTGTTGGTTATTTTTATATTTATTATTGATTTATTTTTTGTTAAACAGTGGTTATTCCTAAACCAGTTGTATAGCCAAATCACCTCACAGACAGTAGGATGTATTTAGTTAACCTCTAGCACAATGCTGGGCAATAGTTACTCCATCCTAAACCTCCAGCCAGCATAGCTTCCTCCATTCATAATTTCCAACATTATACTTGCTTTTAATCATATCTTAAGTCCAGTTCATCTCTCCTTGTGGTTCCAAGTCCTCTCCTGCCAGTCTCTGCTCTCTTATACCCGCCCCCACTTGCTTCCTTCTCTTCCCTCTCCCCTTCCTGGACTAGGATGCCCCACCCTATTCTCTCCATTGCACAGCATTGGCTGGTTTTTAAATTGAAAAACAGAGAACAAATAGTGGCATGTTTACACAAACTTGAGACAGGTGATGCTTAGAATAAACATTGGAATGCAATGTCTACATTGAAACCAGATAGTGGGGTATAGGAATCAGCATTTGAATGAACAAGGGTGAATTGTATACATTCCACAAGGACATTACACCAACAATGTTTTTATTTTTATTTTATATGTATGGGTGTTTTGCCTGCATGTCTGTATGTGCATGCACAATGTATGTACAGTACCTACAGAGATCAGAAGAAGGGATTGAATCTCTAAAACTATAGTTGTGCCCCACCATGTGGGTGCTGAGAAACAAACCTAGGTTCTCTGAAGTGTTCTTAATCACTGCAAGACATACTCATTATCATCATCATCATTTAGAAAATAGGTTGTCTTATTGCATGTCTAAGGTGGTAAAAACAAATGAAACCACAAATTTTTAAATTACAGAATATTAATATTCTATTTTTCAAGTTAATTAAGCGTGCATGAATGGTATATTTCTAAGTTGCATGTATTTCTAAGAGGAAGTAAGTTTTAGAAGAAATTAGTGTAAATTTAACAGGTTGTACCTGCAGAGTCAAAGAGAAGAAAGTGAATTTACAAAGCTGTGCTTGCTGTGTTTTTATTAATGGTCATTAATGATGGTGCTGTAGCCTCCTTGTCGGAAATGGTCATTTCTCTCCAGCACCTGACTTAGAACATTATAGACTGAGTTCCTAGAAAAAATTCTGAATTTTACTTCACCCTACATATTCTCTTATATTTACTTAACTCTCCTCATATCCTGAAATCTCCATAAAATAATGATTTACTCTCCTCTCTGATACATTGTAAAGGAGAAAGAGTCAGAGATAGAGAAAGTGAAAAGACAGAGAGCAGAGACAAAGAGACAGAAAGAGACACAGGCAGTGGGCAAGTACCACAGTTTAGAAAGAATCAAAATAAAACTGAGGGACTTAGCTCTCTCCTTCCACCTTTGGAGTCCTTGTGGAGGTCTCAATGAGAATGTCCTCAATAGACTGCTGCATTTGAGCTAAGTGGAGATAGAGCTTCGGTTGTCAGCATGTCAACAGGCACCTTCCTTGGAAGAGCTACTTTAATGACCAAATATGTGTATTGGTCAGTATTATATTCATTGCATATTACAGTGAATGATAGATGACAAACAAGGATTTTTATTATTTTCTACAGAACATTTCATCTCCAAAAACACTAACTACACATTTCACTATTTAAATTATTTAATAATGTATGTGAATGCTCTTGGCAAGGAAAAATAGTCATTTTAAAATTATTCTTGTTTACCTTTTATAGAGCATCCTCCAAAGTATAGATACTCTAAATGAACTGAAATAGACTAGATATTCTATACAAACTGACATTTGGCAAGATACTATTTTTTTTTCCTAACAAATTCAGCTTGTAAAAGTACACTTAGTTTCTGGGTTACCTCACTCAGGATGATCTTTTCTAGTTTCCACCATTTGCCTGCAAATTTCATTATTTCCTTATTTTTAATAGCTGAGTCATATTCCATTGTGTAAATGTACCACAATTTCTGTATCTATTCCTCTGCTGAGGGACAGATACGTTGTTTCCAGGTTCTGACTCTTATGAATAGAGCTGCTATGAACATTGTTGAGCAAATGTCCTTGTTGTACACTTTAGCATATTTCCGATGTATGCCTAGGGGTGCTATAGCTGGATCTTGAGGTAGCACCATTTCTAATTTTCTGAGAATGTGCCAGATTGATTTCCAAAGCGGTTAGTGTATATTCACTCATAAGTGGTTATTAGACATATAATATAGAATAAACATACTAAAATCTATACTCCTAAATAAGCTAAACAACCAGGAAGACCACAGAGAAGATGCTTGATCCTCATTCAGAAGGGCAAATTCAATAGACATTGAAAGCAGGAGAAAACAGGGAACAGGACAGGAGCCAACCACAGAGGGACTCTGAAAGACTCTGCTGATCAAGGTATCAAAACAGATGGGGAGACTCATAGGCAAACTTTGAGCAGAATGCATGGAATTTTATGAAAGAATGGGGATATAGAAAGATGTAGAGGGGACAGGATCTCCAAAAGGAGAACAACAGAGCCAAAAAAACTGAGCCCTGAAGATCCTGCAGAGAATGATACCCCAAGCAAGGACAGTGCATGGAGAGGACCGAAAACCCTGACTCAGATGTAATCCATAGACTCAGTCTTCAAGTGGGTTCCCAAGTAAGGGAAGCATGGGCTTTCTCTGGCATAAACTCAGTGGCAGGCTCTCTGATCACCTCCCTCTGGTGGATGCAGCCTTGCCAGGCCACAGAGGAAGACAATGCAAACAGTCCTGATGAGACCTGATAGGCTAGGGTCAGATAGAAAGGGAGTAGGACCTCCCTATCAGTGGACTAGAGGAGGGGAATAGGGAAAGAAGAAGAAGGGAGGGTCGGATTTGGAGAAGACAAGGGAGGAGGTCACCGCTAGGATAAAAACTGAATAAACTGTAATGAATGATAATAATAAAAATGTACACTTAGTTCTGGGTTCTCTTTCGATGTTTCTTCCAAAGTTAACCTTTTCTCTTCAACCACGGCGACCTGGACTAAGTGACACATCATTTAAATCGACAAAGGGGATGAAAAAGGGACGTTAGTCTCTGAGGGTGGTAATTCTGACCATGAAGGCATTGGATATTTACCCATTTTTCTTATTTTTCACTTTGTTTTGATTAGAATTTAAAATTGTGTCTAAAAGAGAGAAACACAAGAGTTGCAGTGATATAACATAGTGTGTAAATCACTTGCTTTACAAATCAACCTCATCTGTTGACCCCCCATAAAAAGATGCCTTCCATGGTGCACATCTGTAACCTCAACACTCCCATGGTGAGATAGGAGACAGAGAGAGGAGTATGTAGTGAAGTAGAAACAGGGGAGATCCTGCCTCAGCAAGCTGGAAGGAAAGTAGTAACTCTTCAAAGAGTTTTCTGACCTCACACACATGCTGTAGCACACTCTTTCCAGCACACATACATGTAACCTAAACAATAGTAATGGAAACACAAGCATCTCTACCTTTATATAGTGAATAAACTATCCAAAACATTTAAAATATGTCACATAGCATTTTGTTCTTAAAAATAATTATGTAGTTCTAGTTGGCTTTAATTTCTCCTGTATTTAATGAGATAGTTTTTTTTTATTAATTACAGTTTATTCACTTTGTATCCCCTCATAAGCCTCTCCATCCCCCCTCCTGATCCCACCCTTCCCCCCCTTCTTCACTCATGCCTCTCCCCAAGTCCACTGATAGGGGAGGTCCTCCTCTCATTCCTTCTGATCTTAGTCTATCAGATCACATCTGGAATAGCTGCATTGTCATCTTCTGTGGTCTGGTAAGGCTGCTCTCCCCTCAGGGGGAGGTGATCAAAGAACAGGCCTATCAGATTATGTCAAAGGCAGTCCCTCTTCCCATTACTATGTAACCCACTTGGACACTACACTGCCATGGGCTACATCTGTGCAGGGGTTCTAGGTTATCTCCATGCATGGTACTTGCTTGGAGTATGAATCTCTGGGAAAACCCCTGTGTTCAAATTTTCTGGTTCTGTTGCTCTCCTTGTTGGGTTCCTGTCCTCTCCAGATCTTACTATTTCCCACTTCATACATGAGATAGTTTTTTTTTTTTTTTTTTGTTTTGGTTTTTTTTTTTTTTTTTTTTAAGGAACAGATATATAGCAAGCCATGTGAATAAATTGATACATATATATACCCATGGTCCAGTAAGTTTCATTTTTCATGAAACATTCTTTTACAAAATCTATTTTAAAAGCAAATGGCATTAACAACGTGCTGTAATTTGTGGGAGAAAATCATGCTTACTGAAAATTAGCTCATGTTGTTTGTAAAATGCAGGTGACCTAATTTCATGTTCCATCGCCAATGACTCACTGTTTGTGGACACACTTTTTAACCTCCGTCATTTATACTTTGCCAAATGGAAATGGGAATAATTATATATTGCATGCTAGCAGGTGTCTGAACCTTCTAAAGCCTGAGTTGGCTCAGAGATGTGATTCCATGGTGACATCAGGGCTAAGATTTTGATCAATTGTATGTTCATTGTTTGTTTTAGTTCTCATGTTCTTGTCATTTACTTGTAACTTGTCATTTGTCTTTGCTTATGAAAATGTCTGAAATTATCATTCTTTTAGTATCATTAAACAGGACTCCTTCCAGCCACAAAGACAGTTCTTTCATTGGTAAAGAAGATGCTGCTGAGCCTGAAAAGCTGAGTTTGATCCCTGAGACCCATGTGGCCCAGAAAGGGAATTGATTCTTACAAATTGTCCTCTGACCTCCAGATGCATGCCAACCTAATTCATAACAAATAAATTCAGTAACATTAAAAAATAGGATCCTTTCATACACTTGACAAAGGGACACTGTTACAGAGAAAAAGCAATCACCTTTGGAGGTATCAGCAGCAATTCTGTTTCATTTTACGATTTACATCTTTCTTCAAGTAAGGAAGCTAACTCTCTTCACTCATTTTATTGCTGGAGAGATGTGATAAAATGAAAATAAACATTTATACGTGACATTGAATTTATACAAATAAATAAAACTCATAAAACTCATCAGATCAACAGAAATTCTTTGACTTTTTTCACTGTCTTAGATGATTTCAGAATTCTAGATGATGACAGATTAAAAAAAAAAAAACAGTTTGCCTTTGCTTTAAATTTTTTTATCAGAAACCCATCTAAAATTTTAGTCAGAAATGAAAGGTACATGTTTTTTTACCAATTGAATTTTCATTTAAAGATTTACTGTAATAAAACACTCTGTATATTTGCATTGTTTGTAAATTGGTATATTAGAATACAAATCACAAATAAATGCTGATAACAAAAACGCATTTTAAAAATTTTGAACTTCATACTTGAGCAGTACATTTACATCAAATGCCTGTGATTCCTTCTGTGTCTTACATCTTCTTCCCAAATTCATGACCCCACCCACCCACCTCTCTATATATGTACTGCCAAATTTGTTTAGTGTCTTGCTTATGCATATGTGTCCAGGACTGACTGCTTGTGTCAGACACCAGTGATTGAGCTTATCCCTGGAGATAACTGGTTCTCCTTCTCTTAGCAGACACTGAGTACCCATAGCTCTTCATGTAAGGGTGGAATTATGTGGACTGAGATTGGACAGCAGTGTTGGAGATCAGCACTGGAGAAAATTGATTCTCTTTCTCTTGGTAGCAATTGAGCATCTGTAGCTCTTCATAGAAGAGTAGAACCACATGAGATTTTCCACATTGGCTTTCAGCTGATCCTTTCTTTATGCCACTTTATTCAGGCTGCCACATCGCTGAACTTCATTGACATGTTTTCCTTGTTCTGTCTAAGGAACACTATCTAGTAATAAGTGTCTTGGGTTTCAAAATCCTAAAATCTTTCTGCCCATTCTCAGTAGTGCAAGAAATCTGCAGGTAAATAAATGGAACTGGAAAATATTGTATGTAAGGATAAGGTAACTTAGATCCAGTAAAAAAAAAAAATGCCATATGTTCTCTTTTATTTATAGATCCTAGTTCCAAATCTTTAGATTTAAATATATATCCTGAAATAACTGAAGAAACTATGGAAGTTGAAAGGAACCATAAGGAAAGGAGGAAAAGAAGAACTCCAGAGAGGAGATAGTAAGAGAAAGGTGTTATGAACAGAGTGTGGAAAATGGAGCACTCAGCCGGGGAGGGAGTAAAAATTTACCCTTATACGTTTTCAGCTATAAAGGTACACAGTAGACTTTCTGAAATCTGCCTACTAAAGGGAAGCATTTAGTTTCTGAGTCTAATCGTGTCCTTTGCAGTCTCATTTCCCACCAGGCCCAGTCTGCTGCACACTGAAATTACTCTAACTACAAGCTTCTTTGCTATATATTGAGAAGTTCCATACTTCCTCTGCCAAGAAGCATTCCCATGGCTCTCTGACTGCCTAATTTTCATGACTCTTTAGAGACTCAATTTAATTATCAACACCTCTAGAATTCTTCACAGAAACATGTGGCCAGGTTGGGGGCTGTTCTACTGTTCTTGGAAAATGATCAGGACATACTCCTAAGATTGAATGGTAATTGTCAGTACATTCATCTGTGGAAAGCAGGGCCTTAATTTATTCTTATAGCTATATATGAACAATAATTCAGACTGTTTGTTTAAACAAATTGTTTAAGTTTTTCATGTAGCAATGCACATACACCCATTCCTGAAAATCTTTCTGTTATATGGGAAAATCTGCTTGGTCAAGTGTTTACAAGGAATTGTTTACATGTATCAAATATTCATGTGGTTATTTTACAGTATTTGATACTAACATATGCACTTTCACAGTCATTATGAAGATGTGCTCTGGCTGTCAGTGTGAGTTGATTTAAAGTCTTTTTCAATTCTGCTGGTATTTGCTATTTCTTCCTTTTATACAAGATTGTTATATAAGGTTAGGCATAAACAGCAAGACATAGAGTGGACTTGATTTAAAACCGAATTGATAAGAAATACTATACTAAAACACAGTTAAATACCTGTGACAAAATGTAGGGTCTATCACCATTTCTCATCTGTGTACTCAACTGATGTTTGTTTCTGTGTTAGTTTTGATTTGTTTCTTTTGTTTGTTTATGTTGTTGCTGGGGAGTTTTGTTTTGTTTTGGATTGGCTTTTGGTTTTTTGAAACAGGGTTTCTATATGTAGCCTTAGCTGTCCTGAAACTCACTCTATAGACAAGATGGGCCTTTAACTCAGAGATCCTCCTGCCTCAGCATCCTGAGTGCTGGAATACCATGTATCAATTAAAGAATAAGGTATAGATCTAGACAGAGAATTATCAACAGAGCAATATTGAATGGCAGAGAAGCACTTAAAGAAATGCTCAACATTCCTAGTCATCAGGGAAATCACATCAAAATGACTCTAAGGTTCCATTTTATAACCCTCAGAATGGCTAAGATCAAAAACTCAAGTAACAGCATATGCTGGTGAGGATGTGGAGTAAGCAGAACCTACCTCCATTGCTGATGGGAATGCAAACTTGTACAACCCCTTTGGAAATCAATCCGGTGCTTTCTCTGAAAAAATTGGAATAGCACTACCTTAAGACCACTGCTGGACATATATCCAAAAGATGTTCCACAATATAACAAAGACATTTTCCCTTGTTTAGAAAGACAGATGGGATGTGCATTGAACGTATGACAGGAGTCTACTGAGCGCATCTGAAAGACTCTAACTAGCAGTGTTTTCAAAGCAAAGACTCATGACCAAGCCTTTGGCAGAGTACAGGGAATCATAAGAAAGAAGGGGAGTTAGTCTGATGGGGAAAGGATAGGAGCTCCACAAGGACCAAATATAGCTGGGCACAGGGTCTTTTCTGAGACTGACATTCAACCAAGGACCATGTATGGACATAACCTTGAACCTCCGCTCAGATGTAGCCTGTGGTAGCTCAGTAACCAATGGATTTCCCAAAGTGAGGGGAACAAGGACTATTTCTAACATGAACTCAATGACTGGCTCTTTGGCCTCCCCACCCCCCAAGGGAGGAACAGTCCTGTTAGGCCACAGACGAGGGCTTTGCAGCCAATCCTGAAGATACCTGATAAAACAGGATCAGATGAATGGGGAGGAGGTTTCCCCCTCAGTGGACTTGGAAAGGGGCACCGTGGATATGAGGGAGGGAGGGAGGGGCTGGGAGGGAATGAGGGATGAGACAAGGCTGGGATACAGAGTTAATAAAATGCAACTGATAAGAAAAAAATAAAATTAATAAAAAAGAAAACAACAACAACAAAAAGACATTTTATGTTCATAAGCAGCCTTATTCCTAATAGGCAGAATCAGGTAACAACCTAGATGTCCCTCAACAGAAGGATAGATATAGTAATTGTGTTACATTTATACATGAATGTAACTTCTTACATGAAACAAGTTTAACTAGTTTTTGTTTACATAACTACAGATCATTTGAGTGATGGTTGCTGAGTCAGCACAAACAGAATGCTGACCTGTCTTTCCCAAAACTAAGCTTTCACTGCCTGTTATCTGTGGATTAGAAATCAAATATGTCTTCAAAATCAATCTGCCTAATGTTCCTTAATATTCCAATTTGTCTGTTAAGCACGCATTATTTCAAGAGAAATGGGTATGGGCAAAAGATAGTTCTCAAGTCTGCAAAATAGAAGCTGATTTTCAAAAACTGCAACAACAAACTCTTCTGTATTTTCAATGTACAAAGTTCATCTCCTCATCAGCAATAGCCTACTTCCCTGCATGGAATATTTTCTCCGGATCTAAACTTGTGAGGAACTCGGGGAGCTTGTCCAGAGCAAAAGTGAAATTGAAACATGTCTAACCGCAAAAACTCTCATCTTACAAAAGCAGGACTAAGGAGTGCTCCTTCCTTGTTCTCGGCCTGTATGCCCTGGTGTAAAAGACTGTGAACCCCACTTCTGCCTTCATCAAGATAGTCGGGTAGCCTGGTAGCCAGGTTTCAGGTCAAATTTTCTATTTTCTTAGAAGGACATATCCAGCTAACACCTGGAATTCCTCTTCATGAAAATCAAGGATTTCAAGCACCTCAGCACCAGCCAATGATGCATACCCACCCAGAAAAAAAACCCAAAGAATAAAAAGATTTTATACATTTCCCCAAAACAGAGCTGTTTCACTGAAAACTGTCTCAGCAAAGGCTGTTTTTCTCCTTACTCCGGACCACCAAGGTCCTACATAACTCACACATCTGGCTATTCCTTCTAGTCCAGCCCCCAATGTCTGGACACCTGAAAGGCAGAAGCAGACCTGGGCTGGCATAAACTATTTTGGTTTGTGTCTTTACATCAGACTGTGCCTCTATGGCCAAGTGATCTTCAAGTTTCATGAACTGACTAGCTTTGCACAAAGGAAAGTTGACAAATAGACTAAGTGAATGGCTGAAAAACAGCTGCTCATTGGTGGATTTGTTTGTTTGTTTGTTTTTTTGTTTATTATCATCTTCATCACCTCCAGCATAAGCACGGGCACTAGGCCATTGTTTCACAATTCTCCAGTTTCAAACTTCAGGGATATTCTTTCTAAATCAATAATTTATTAGAATGATTTTAATACTATCAAGTTTGAAAGATTTTGGTAGAATGTTAATGTCACAAATTCAATGCAATTTTGACACATATTTCACATGTTATCCTTATGCTGTGAATTATTTGAGCATTTGATTATAATTCTATTTCCCTCTTGGATGTTGGGTCTAAATACAGTTAACCAGGCATACTGAAGAAACATGTTCTATAGTTAAAATCTTGAAAATATCTTGACAAGGTCTCTATCTCCTTATCAGCACTGAGTTTAAAATTTTAAGAGCTTTCTCTGTTTTACTTTCTCTCTTTCTCTCTCATATTCAAGATACCATAAGTATATATGTAAAGCCTGAGCATAGGGTTATGAAGAAACTGCCTCCTTAATATATATTTTTATGCCCAGAAGTGGTATGGCTGGATCTTGAGAAAGCACTATTCCTAGTTGTCTGAGAAAGCACCAGATTGATTTCCAGAGTGGTTGTACAAGTTTACATTCCCACCAGCAGTGGAGAAGGGTTCCCCTTTCTCCACAACCTCTCCAGCATGTGTTGTCCCTTGAATTTTTGATCTTGGACATTCTGATGTGTATAAGGTGAAATCTCAGGGTTGTTTTGATTTGCATTTCTCTAATGGCTTCTTTAAGTGCTTCTCTGCCATTTGATATTCCTCTGTTGAGAATTCTGTTTAGCTCTGTTCCCCATTTTTTAAGTGGATTACTTGGTTTGCTGCTTTTCAGCTTCTTTAGTTCTTTATAAATACTGGATATGAGTCCTCTGTCAGATAAAGGGTTGGTGAAAATTCTTTCCCAATCTGTAGGCAGTCGCTTTGTTTTGATGACGGTGTCCTTTGCTTTGCAGAAGCTTTTCAGTTTCATGAGGTCCCATTTATTGATTGTTGCTCTTAGAGCCTGTGCTGTTGGTGTTCTGTTCAGGAAGTTTTCTCCTGTACCAATGAGTTCTAGGGTATTCCCCACTTTTTTTGCTGGACTTTGTATCACTAGCATACAATATGAGAATGTTTCCCATGCTGCAAATCTGTCTAAACAATTGTCTAGTTATATTTTAGGTTATTGGACTGAAGAATTCGATACTATGATGGAGCAGCTGAGAGTGGCCGTTGTTACAGCAAATTCTACCAGAGTGAACTCAGGAGTAGCCACAGGAGTATCATCATGGATTGCTGCAGCCATGAATCATCTGAAGAAATGGGCAGGCTGGGGAGCGTTAGCAGGCCTTCTGGTGTTGGTCACCTTGGTTTGCCTGTGGTGTATATGCAAGATTAGAGTCTCACAACAGTGTAATGCAGCCATGATCATTCAGGCCTTTACAGCCATTGAAGCAGGACAGTATCCCCAAGCATGGTTGGCTACCATAAAAAGCTAAAATGTTACGCTCAGCATGGGAGGCTAAGCACTGCACTCAGGGTCAGCCACTTTCGACCCAGAGAAGAGCATGTCTGATTGCATGCAGGTTGATGCCCCAGGTCCCGCCTCTGAGAAAAAGGTATTGGACGGGTCTGATGCTCTTTGGGTGGATGACACCTAAATGAACATTGGTACAAAGTCCCAATTTATTTCTAATATCAGAGATAGACCTCTACTCTTGCCTGACGCGTCTAAAACAAAAAGGGGGAACTGTAGAGAGCTGCTTAATGCCGCGCCTTAAAGATGGAGCTGGTTTCCGCCTTCCACCTTCCCGATGGTGAGTGCTCTCTGTCACAAACAACTCCATATTTGGCTAAGGCTGAGGATCTGGCTTGCTTCTGTGTATGTGGACCTATCTGCATTGCCCACGAGGCACGCTGGGGTTGGCTACCCAGAGGCTATTTTAAGCTGTGGGCTGGCTTTCCCCAGGGTCAGAAGATTTTTCAAGGTTCCTGAATAAACTGCATTGAGAAGAACAACAACAACAAAAACAAAAAAACAAAAAAAGAAAAAAAAGAAGGAGAGGAGGACCTCCCTTATAAGTGGATTTGGAGAGAGGCATGCATGCAGAAAGGGGGGGAGGGTGGGCCGGGAGGGGAGGAGGGAGGGGCTTATGGGGGGATACAAAAGGAATAAAGTGTATTTAATAAAAGTTAAATAAAAAATTAAAAAAAATATATGTATTTTTATTTTTGCTTTTAGTTATAAAATTAAGCAGTCTAATCCTCATGAAGCAATACTGAGTATTCTACCTGCAGAGAATCCCTCTCTCCTGCAAATAAGCACTGCTTTTTATTTATTTATTTATTTATTTTTTAATCTTAATCATTTTACACTGTCAATAGTCCTTTGGTTCTCCTCTCTGACAACCTGTGGAGTCTGCGATATTCCCTTACAAGATGAAAACACTAACCATTCCCCTTGAATTTGTTCCCCCTCACCTCTGAATTCCGTTTCCTTTTTACCCAAGGTTGAAAGCATTTACATTTTACACATAACATAATCTTGTATCCTATGCTTTGTCTATATGTTCATTCTAAAGGCAGAATAATGCAGCAAAATGCTTGTGTTGATATGACTGTGCATGTGATTCACTATGTAGATAATTAATACATGCTTATACTAATATTTATCAGACAACTATTTCTATTTCTGGGGCTTTAAATTGACATTTGCATCATTTGTTTAATGTTTTCACAGCATGAATGGTTGAAATGTTGAAAAGAATTGACACAGATCAATTCAAAGTTAATGCCTAATTTTGGTAATGAGAAGATTAAAAAGACCAGTAGTGTTCAAAGATTTATTTTCTCAAATGAATCTTAAACACTCATATTCATACTTCAAATAATATCATCATTTCTTATATTTGGATATAATTTTACTTTGTGCAAACAGGCAAATCATGTTCAAAACAGGAAAAAAAGCCATTTCTATTTCAATGTGATTTATGTCCCATTAATTATTAGGTGTAATTCATGCATTCATAATGCTTGGTGTACTTATACTACAAATTGTAGTCAAGATTTGTATATAGTGTTAAAATGTTACAGTAAAGAACTTTGGAGCATCTTCCTACCAATAACGCCATTCACATTAGCCCACTCCCTTAGAAGGTTTACAAGGAACCACCCTGATGCTCTCATTCCATCTGGTACATGAAGGAGAAGCAACATGGCTGAGATAAACACTTTCCCTTTGCTGCCCCTTCCTTTGGGCTTTTAGTTTCTAGGAGTCCTGTGCCTTTCCACCAGCCTGATTACCATCCATCGCACCACACTCTGCCCTCATAGTCCCAGGAAGCTTCTTTCACATTCTCAAATCAGCAGGAGAGCACTGTACTCAGAAGTTCTTGTGTCTTCTAAATATGCATAGATGGCACACTTGGTTGACCTTCTGGCTTGATTCCAGAATTCTAGTCAGAAATTGTTTTTTGTTTTCTGTGTGGTTTTTTTCTTTTCCAGAATTTTAAGTGCCATAAAATGCATTTTTAACATATAAGGCAGGTAATTAGAAATTATCTTTGAGTCTAAAAATATTATGGGACAGTGATAGGTTTATGAATATGCAGTTCCAGGAGTTTTGATAAAAGTGACAAAACCCAAATTTATCAGTCCATTTTTTTGCTTCATTTGTGTCCAACAGCAATGGCGGCCTTCTTCTTCTTCTTCTTCTTCTTCTTCTTCTTCTTCTTCTTCTTCTTCTTCTTCTTCTTCTTCTTCTTTCTTCTTCTTCTTCTTCTTTTAAAGCTGAGGACCTAACCCAGGGCCTTGCACTTGCTAGGCAAGTGTTCTATCACTGAGCTAAATCCCTAACCCCATCCAGCTCCTATTAATAAGGCTTCTGGGATAGTAACTTTAAAAACAACTTGTTTCTTTTAGGTGTCATCCACCCAAAGAGCATCAGACCCGTCAGATACCTTTTTCTCAGAGGCGGGACCTGGGGCATCAACCTGCATGCAATCAGACATGCTCTTCTCTGGGTCGAAAGTGGCTGACCCTGAGTGCAGTGCTTAGCCTCCCATGCTGAGCGTAACATTTTAGCTTTTTATGGTAGCCAACCATGCTTGGGGATACTGTCCTGCTTCAATGGCTGTAAAGGCCTGAATGATCATGGCTGCATTACACTGTTGTGAGACTCTAATCTTGCATATACACCACAGGCAAACCAAGGTGACCAACACCAGAAGGCCTGCTAACGCTCACAAGCCCGCCCATTCCTTCAGATGATTCATGGCTGCAGCAATCCATGATGATACTCCTGTAATATCAGAGATCAGACCTCTACTCTTGCCTGACGCGTCTAAAACAAAAAGGGGGAACTGTAGAGAGCTGCTTAATGCCGCGCCTTAAAGATGGAGCTGGTTTCCGCCTTCCACCTTCCCGATGGTGAGTGCTCTCTGTCACAAACAACTCCATATTTGGCTAAGGCTGAGGATCTGGCTTGCTTCCGTGTATGTGGACCTATCTGCATTGCCCACGAGGCACGCTGGGGTTGGCTACCCAGAGGCTATTTTAAGCTGTGGGCTGGCTTTCCCCAGGGTCAGAAGATTGTTCAAGGTTCCTGAATAAACTGCATTGAGAAGAACAACAAAAACAAAAAAAAAGATCAGAAAGAAGGAGAGGAGGACCTCCCCTATCAGTGGACTTGGGGAGAGGCATGCATGCAGAAAGGGGGGGAGGGTGGGCCGGGAGGGGAAAAGGGAGGGGCTTATGGGGGGATACAAAAGGAATAAAGTGTAATTAATAAAAGCCAAATAAAAAATTTGAAAAAAAAATAAAACAACTTGTTTCCAGAATCATGTCACTGACCATTGCTATCTTACCACTTTCTCTGGTATACAGAGACTAAAACATAATGGATTAAGTCTACTCTAGAAGACCTGAAAACAATTAGACAATTTTATAATCACCCTGTGCACATACACACACACAAACATACAATATGCTCCTCCTTTTTCCACTTTGCCTTTTTAACTTTCAGAAGCATCCTGAATTGAGTTGATACATTTGAGACTCTTTTTTTCCTATTTTTATTTTAATTTTTATTAATTACACTTTACTCACTTTGTATCCCCCCATGGCTCCTTCCTTCCTCCCCTTCTAGTCCCACCCTCCCTCCACTTTCTCCACCATTTGAAACTCTTATTTAAACACACACACACACACTTAGGTTGTGTGTTTACAAAGAGAATAATGTTGGCAGAATTAAACCTAATGTCCTTATCTCTAGATTTACACCACATCATTTCACCTTCAATATGTAAGAAGCAGCAATAACTTGAGATCACTTCCAGTCTCAAATTGCCAGTGGGAATGGATGCCTCTCCGTTATGTGCTTGGATTCAGTCACTTTTTGCTCAAGCCAAAGATATCATATCTGAGTTTTCTTTTCTTTTTCATCTCTTTAAGAGTAGTTACTGAAGATCTCTTCCTGGTGGGCAGTAATTTGTCAGTTTTTATTCTAGCCAAATTAAGATGCTCATGTATTCAAATGCACATTGTAATGTTGATTCCTTAATGAGAAAAGAGCATTTCAGAGGTTTTTCTTTTAAATATCAACCACCTAAGGTTTTGACCATATGAGGCTGATTAGCACAAGTACTGTAGACATACTGATTTGGATATGTAGACTCAAAATACTGGAACAAAACTCACTGGGATTCAATTCCTGGCTGGAACTGACTTTTGTTCTACAATACGAAACTAACAGGGGAAAAATCGGGCAATGACAATAGCACACATGAATACTTTGGGAAAGAGACAGAAATATAACCAATTCCAGAATAAATCTAGGATAACATTCTACTTCTGCCATATTTTGAACTAGTGTTAGATTTTGAAAAATAATGGGACTGGAAGTTACACTATGAGGCCTTATTCAGTGCAGGATTAGAAGACTGTGACGATTCCTACCTGCAGTGAAACACCCACAGGTCTACTATGGTGGACCCAGGAGTGAGGGCACTGCAAGTTTTCAGGCAAAGGAGTGGATAATTCATAGCATCAGTCAAGTGAGCAAGTTTTGACCACAGCAAATAGTAATTCCCATTGTCTTTAATGAACTCCACAATTAACATGGGAACCTTGGCAATATAGATTTCATTATTGATTAAGAATTTTAATCTACCTTTGCAGGAAAAAGCTCCTATGCTTCAGGACTCTATAAGGATCCAATGAAAGTTTTATGCTATCTAAAAGGACTCAATGAAATAAATGCCCTAGGGAAGTTCAAGAAATAGACCCTTGTGTCAAGAACTGAATATAAGACTGGTTAGATAGTCCATTGGATAAAGAGTTTTGCTACAAGTGTGAATGTGACCCAGGTCCACGAGCTTCCATGAGCACAAATACAAACAAACTAACAAATAACTAAATGAAAAAAAAAACATGAGTAGATATAATCTCACATCAATCCTAATAAATAAAGCATATGCACAATAAATTTTTGTTATTTTAATTCTGAATTGACATATTCGGTCAGCAACATGGTTATGGGAATTCATTACTTCCCTCCAAAAGTCCCTCATGTGTTATGAAATAGCTTCCCAGTTTCTACAAGTAACAGAAGTAGAATATAATTTAGATTAATGTGATTGTTTCTCTGATGCTAAAAAGTATAGCTGGTTGTTTGAGCATCTAGATTAGAAAGTCTGATGGTTTGAAGAACAATGATCCCCATAGACTAATATGTTAGAATGCTTAGTCCACAGTGTCTGGAACTGTTTGAGAAGGATTAGTAGGTATGGCCTCGTTGGAGAAGGATTGTTACTATATATGAGATTTGAGGTTTTGAAAGCCCACACTAGTCTCTGTCAGTCTATTTCTGCTCCTTCTCTCAGCCTGTCTCTCTGTCTTGTGTGTCTGTCTGTCTCTCTGTCTCTCTGTCCGTCTTTCTGAGGATGAGAATGTAAAACTCTCAGCTACTAATCCAGACCAAGCTTGTCTGCTTCCTACTGAGATGATTATGGACTAACCCTCTAAAATTGTAAGCAAGCTCTTGATTAAATACTTCCTTTATGAGCATTGCCTTGGGCATTGTGTTTTCACCAGAGTTAGAACAATGATTAAGTTAATAAACAACTTTGTGCTTCAGCAGGTTATCTACTGCATTAAAAACAAAAACAAACAAGCAAAATAACCTATGTGATACAGTCGTTTAAAATAATTATCATTCATTTGCACTCTGCCCAAAGTTTGGCTATTAAGTATCAGCCTCTGCTTTGATACCCTGCAGGGTAGAGCCTTTCAGGGGCCCTCTCCTGTCCTGTTCCCTGTTTTTGCCCTCTTCTGATGTTCATCCTCTTTGTCTTTCTTAATTGGGATTGAGCATCTTAGCCAGAGTCCTCCTTCTTGATTAGATTCTTTAGGTGTACAGATTTTAGTATGTCTATCCTATATTATATGTTTAATATCAACTTATGAGTGAGTATATACCCTGTGGGTCCTTCTGATCCTGGGATATCTCACTCAGAATAATCTTTTCCAGTTCCCACCATTTGCCAGCAAATTTCATGTGGGAAATAGGAAAACCTGGAGAGGACAGGAGCGCCACAGGTAGAACAACAGAACCAAAAAATCTGGGCACAGGGGGTCTTTTCTGAGACTGATACTCCAACCAAGGACTATTTCATGGAGATAACCTAGAACCCCTGCACAGATGTAGCCCATGGCAGTTCAGTGTCCAAGTGGGTTCAGGGACTGTCTCTGACATGAACTGATTGGCCTGCCATTTGGTCACTTCCCACTGAAGGGGGAGTAGCCTTACCAGGCAATGAAGCCACTCCTGATGAGACCTGATAGACTAAAATCGGAAGGAAGGAGAGGAAGACCTCCCCTATCAGTGGACTGGAGGAGGGTCATGGGTGGAGAAGCAGAAGGGAGGGTGGGATTGGAAGGGCCAGAGGGAGGTTGCTACAGGGGAGATACAAAGTGAATAAACTGTAGTTAATAAAAAATAAAAATAAAAAATAATTATCATTCAATATTTCAATTTCTACAGATTAGAAGCTGATGATCATCATTTCACTGATTCCTCAGTGTCAGTCTTATCCACACTTTTCCTCTAGAGATTGAACCAGGGCACGATCAGTTTCCAAAGTCATTAGGTACAGTTATTAGAGAATTCACTTTCACACAGGCTAATTGACTGAAGACTTCTTTCCACCTTAGCTACTCCAATTGTCCCATTTTTCTTTCTTATTGGTGTTTAAAAAATGTTTTGATAAAAACACTGCAGGAAAGGATCTCTTTAGCTCATGGTTCCAGGTTGCAACCCATCCTTGTGGGGAAGCCAAAGCAGTAGGGATTCGAAGCTCCCAGTCACATGACATGCATGGACAAAAAAAAAAAAAAAAACACACAGAGACAGGGACCAGGGACAGGATAAGCACATGCATGCTTGTGGTCAGATCACTATTCTTTTTTAAACAGTTCAGGATTCAAACCCAGGGAATGCCAGCTTCCTTTGTAGGTTTAATTGGTAATCAAGCTAATTCTCCGAAGACATGCCCGCAGGCTAAGTTTATTTAAGCAATCCATCATTGAGAATTTCTTCTCAGATAATTCTAAGTTGTGTCATTGACAATTAAAATCAACTACCACACACATATTGCAGTTGTTTCTCCAAAGCCAAAATGAAGTCTCTAATCATGAGGGTTAAACCTTATTATCTTTGGTATACTATCATTGAGAAAAGAAGTGAATTGCATTCAGGCATGCAATCCTAGGAGCTGAGGATCAGCAAATGTAATTTTAAGGACCATCACTAAGAAAAACAACATACAGTACATTATAATTATCACTACTATTGTTTCTGAAAACAATTATTTGCTCTCATAATACATCACTGCCAAAGAATGAAGTATTTAAATACCTCAATTTATTTGGCATTTTGAAACGTGGATAGATAAATAAAATGTTAGGATTTTTTTCAAACATGAAAAATATTAGTTATAATAGGTTAAATTTTAACATAGGTTAAATTTTTATTAGTGTTCTTTAGTAATAGTAGTAGTAATAGCTGCAGTATAAGGAGTGCCATAGCTCATGTGTGGAGGTCAAAGTTCAAACTTTTGGGGTTGTTTCTCTCCTACTACTTTTACATGGCCTCCAGAATTTGAACTTGGGTTGCAGAAAGTGCCTTTACGAGCTGAATCTAAGCTATCTGACTAGAAATTCTTTTACATGTAGCTATGTGCTGCCAAGTTTCAAAGGAAGCTTCCTAAAGGACAGAAAACACACAGGAGAATGGTCTATGAAACACCTTTGTTGTTTTGTACAGGAGTGTGCTTATGAACAGAAATCATACATAGGCTATGTGACAACACCGTATGTCATCTTTTAAATAAAAATGCATGTTTATATCACAAGTAAGAAGCTTTTTAGGATCATTTTCACATACCTGCATTTGACTGATACTTGAGGTCAAAGCCTTCATTCCCATGTGGTAAATCCTGGCCTGAAAGTCTTTATTAGCTGTTGAGGGTAAGTTTAGTAGGGCGTGATAATTGTTTGCATGTTCCCACAAAGATTTCATAGATGGAGATATTGGGGCTTGGTATGCAGTGTTTGGAGGTGATATAGAATCTTATGAGAGGAATCCAATATAGGGTAATCATGTTTCTTTGGGTGCTGATCTCAGAAGAACTTGATATAATTCTTAGGGTAATTTATAGATTGAAATCCTTCAAAGGGAATTAATTTGATTACTGTGAAACTCTGGACATTAGCCTCCAAAAGAACAAGCTAAATAAACTTATTTTCTTTATAAAATATATAGCCTCTTGTGTTTCTTTGTATCAGTACAAAGTTGACTGATCCAGGGAATAAAGAGTAGAGGCATTTCCTCTTTTTCTCTCTTGTATCTCCTTTTGTTCTTTCCCAATGGCTTCCTTAAGACAATGCAATAATTTACATGATTATTGAATTCCAAAAGCAAATAATTTCAGATAAGATAAATCACACATTAAATGGATTTTTTCTTTAAGCTATCATTTAAAGTCACTGGACAAAACTTCCAACTTCGAAGAAATTATAAAAGCTTGGCAAAGTTCAAGGAAAAGAGGATAAAAAACACTCCATCATGGAAAAATAATAACTAGTAAATTTAAGTTTGAAACTGCCATATTATACTCCTGTGTGTAATATGATAAAAATATCAGCAAACCCTACTGATCTCTTTTAATGATTTTGCTTTCTTTTGAGTTTGTCCCTATTTCTATTATTATATTAATTTATATGTTATTAAGAAAGAAGTTTTCTACAATATTCATAGGTTTCTTGGTTTTTCTCAACATTTTTCTTGGATTAGCTTCACAGTGAATTCAGAGAGTTCAAAGCATGAGAGACACCATTAACTAAGGCCACTGTACCTTAAAGTCTGCAACCATCTTTTATCATGCTTTGACCAGCATTTGTCTCATCTCCCTCATCCTCATTATTTCTTTTTACTGTAAAGATCTAGTACTTCAACACACTGCTGCGCTGTCTAAAGCACACAGCAAGTATCAGTAAACAAGGAGTTGGAGATTCATTTTTTATAGATTTCAAAAGATAAAAGATGAGAGAGGAAATGGGGAAGTTTCTTTCAATGAAACAAGAAAGATCATATGCCTTGGGCACACGTCATTTCTATCAGTAATCCAAATAGCTTAAATTAGCACAACAAGAAAGAAAAAAACCTTAAGCAACAAACACATTTTAATTTCATTACCAAGCTGAGAGCATTACTCTTGGTTGTCAACTTGATTGGATCTGAGAACAACTAGAAGACATGCACCTGGGTAGGTTTGTGAGAGTATTTCCTTGATGGATTAATTGAGAAGAAGAGACCCTTCCGGACAGTGGGCTGTACCTTCCAGCAGTGGCCTAGATATAAAGGAGTCTGAACAGAAAGCACCAAATTGATTTCCAAAGTGGCTGTACAATTTTCACTCACACTAGCAATAGTGATACCTAAACACCCAGCTATACCACTCCAGGGCATACACCCAGAAGATGATGCTCCACCAGACAACAAGGACTTTTGCTCAACCATAGTCAAAGCAACTTTAATCCTAATAGCCAAGAAACAGAAAACAACCTGCATGTCCCTCAACCAAAGAATGGATAAAGAAATGGTGCTTTGTTTACCTATTAAAAACAAGAAAATCATGAAAATTGCAGACAAATGAATGGAACAAGAAAAGATCATCCTGAGTGAGGTAACACAGACCCAGAAAGACACACATGGTATGTACTCATTTATAAGCAGATTGTAGTCATATAGTACAGGAAAGACATGCTACAATGAGCATACCACAAGAAGATAAGTCAGATGGACATTTTAGGCTTCTTGTCAGCCCACTAGTTAGAGGATTGGGGGATAGCCCTGACATTGACTATGTTGCCTGCTTTTTGATCATGTCTTCCTAATGGGACTTCTCTACCATGCCACAGGAGAGGAAGAAGAACTCAGTCCTCCTGTGAGTATATGCTCTGAGATGTCTGGGTAGGGGAGCTTCACTATTCTGAGGAACAGGGGAGAGAGGATTCAGGAGAGAGGGTGGGACTGGGCAGAGAAGAGGGAAGGCCCTATGGCTAAGATTTAAATTTAATTAATAATAAAAAAGAAGTCTGAAGAAAAACAGAGCCTGTTGTTTTACCTGTCTGCATTGCAAAGACATTGGTAAATGCATATATTCTGCTGCTGTTCCTCTCACCATCCTGTGATGACAACAGGATGCAGCTTCTTCTGCTTTCCAACATTGACTGCAAACCTGTGCCTATTCAGCAACTTCTAAGACCATGTTCCTAAGATGAGGACTTCAGAGACATTCAGCGTCATGAACTGAGCAGCTTCTGAACACTCAGTCAATCTAGTATGTAGAGCACCATGCTTAGACCTCTCTATTCTGTAAGCCAAGCTAAAAAATACCCTTTGCAATATTGTGTAATTGTGAATTGTGTGTTATTAGTTCTGTTCCTCCAGAGAACACCTACCAATACACAAGCATATTAAAGAGCTACATGATTTTCTTGAAGTAGAAAGCCTGTTAAATAACATGGGTTTCAGATACAGAATGTCTGTCTTAAGAAATGCATGGAATAGTTGCACAAACAAGTGTAGTAAATCTCTCTTGCTGACAAGTTCCTTTTTCTGTGTCTCTATATATTTCCTGGTTTACATTTTATTTATTTTTATTTTTTTACTATTAATTGCACTTTATTCATTTTTTATCCCCCCATAAGCCCTTCCCTCCTTCCCTTCCGATCCCATCCTCCCTCCCCCTTTTCATGCATGCCCCTCCCCAAGTCCACTGATAGGGCAGGTCCTCCTCTTTTTCCTTCTGAGCTTAGTCTATCAGATCACATCAGGAGTGGCTGCATTGTCTTCCTCTGTGGCCTGGTAAGGCTGCTCCCCCCTCAGGGGAGGTGATCAAAGAGCAGGCCAATCAGATTATGTCAGAGGCAATCCCTCTTCCCATTACTATGGAACCCACTTGGACACTGAACTGTCATGGGCTACATCTGTGCAGGGGTTCTAGGTTATCTCCATGAATAGTCCTTAGTTGGAGTATGAGTCTCTGGGAAGTTCCCTGTGTTCAAATTTTCTTGTTCTGTTGCTCTCCTTGTGTGGTTTCTGTCCTCTCCAGCTCTTACTATTTCCCACTTCTTACATAAGATTCCATGCATTCTGCCCAACAGTTGCCCATAAGTCTCAGCGTCTGCTTTTTACTTTTAAAGAAATTATGATTTTTTTCTGCTAATTGCAGATCATCTCCAAAGTAAGGAAATGTATAAAACCCCACCAATGCCTTTCATCCAGAGTTGACCAGAAATATAACCATAGTTAAAGAAGTGGGGTGTTTTAGGTCTTGCAATAAGGAGTTATGCATTCCATGGGAAGTCCAGGGGCTTTGAATTAATGTAGTTTGGAAAGACTAATTACAGACCTAGGTTATGTTAATGAGCTTTGAGCAAAGTTGTAGAATCAATGCTTGGCTCTGCTTGGATGATGTTATGAATGGCATAATGGATAACTCCTTATAGCAGTAACTCTTATCTAGAAGTAAAGAAGAGTGGGCCATAGTTCACATTATAATAGGAAATCAGAGGCACTCAATAGTGAGGACAAGTGATCATTTGGTCTCCCTATGAATTGGAAAATCATCACTTAGGTAGTCATTTTTAGACTTGTCTTCAGGTTTGTGCTTGATCAACTATGATCACAATACAGTTCTATGTGAAATGATTCATTTACCTTGGGTGATGGTACCAGTGTAGTTCTCAGATGTCAAGACACGCTTTCCTTTTACTAATGTTATACAAATTATTAAATGTCCCTCAGATTTTTTTTTCATTTTTAATTTTCTTTGGGTAAAATAGGGATCTAAAATAACATGAGTTAATAGAAAGTGAGATAGATAGATAGATAGATAGATAGATAGATAGATAGATAGATAGATAGATGATAGATAAAAAGACATGTACTTGGAAAGTTACATGTTATAGTTAAAGTTCAGTAACATTTCTTTCTTATTTTCCTGCTTCACTTCAGGTTTATTTCACTATCAGTTACCTAATCACTGAAGAGGCCTTATAATTATTCCTTTTGGTTCTTTTATCACTAAAACTTATATATCTTCTTTGAATTCTCTCTATTATATTTTAAGACATCAATATGCACACACACACACAAAAAAAAACAGAGGGACAAGCATTGTAAATACAAAACCTCCACCATAAAAAAACAATAAGAAAATTTAGACAATCCTGTGTTTGCTGATGAAATTCTAAAACATTACAAAAAAATAGGATTCATAAAAAGAAATAATAAGTAAGTTAAATTTCCAATGTCAGTTCTTTTGAAAATGCTGTGAAGAGAGTCAAAAGTCAAGCTGCCCATGAAGAAAACATTGCCACAACACATATCTTGTCAAAGGGAGTTATTGAAGATGCATAATTGAAGATGCATAAGTCAATAATTGTGTATGTCATGCAACTTAAAAACTTGTCCATAGAATCAAAGGGAGAGCTTACCAAGGTAGACTATAGATATTTGAAAAATAAACATATGAGGGTTGCTTTGTCTTATACATTATCAAGGAAAATAAAAAGTAAAACAATGAGAGTTTGAATTGCTTTTAAAAGTTGGGTGTTTTATGTCTTGCAGCGGTTGGGAAAGGACATAGGCATTCCATGAAAAATCTTGGGCTCTGTAATAATGAAGTTTGGAAAAAATAATTACAGACTTAAGGTTATATTGATAACCGTTGAGCAATGTTTAAAATGCGACACTTGGGTCTGCTTGTATGCTAAGTATGAATGGGACCAATGGCATGGTTGCTTGTATTAATAACTCTTATCTAGCCTATTGCTAAAGTTATAATAGAGAATCAGAGGCACTCATTAGTGAGAACAGAGATCATTTGGTCATGATTAGAACTGTGCAAGACCACTAAAATCTCACAACGATGGGGACCAATAGGTGTTTTTTTTTTTTTTTTTTTTTTTCAGGTTGATGGTAGTAATTCAAATTGGTGCAGCCACTTTGTAAGACATTTTGGCAATTTCTTACAAAACCATATTCTTATCACAAGCCATTCTGGATTTTTGGTAATTATCAAAAGGAGTTCAAAATATAGGTTCACATAAACACTGAGACATGAAGTGCATAGCATCTCTATTTGAGTTTGTTAAAACAGGGGAAACCACCAACATTCCAAGAAACAAACAAACAACAGAGACTGATGAAGGAAAAAAATAAGATTCAAGTCCTTGTGACACCATGCTCTCTCATGTTCCAATTCAACTCAGATCACCATTTTTTCTTGGAATAATTCCATTATTATCATTTATAATAATAATTTAATAAGTGTATATTATTTTATCATTTGTTTATTTTTACTTAGATTAAAAACTGACAGGTTTTTTTACGAAACTTTCATCTAGAGAATTATCTGTTCCTCCCTTATTCCTCTATCCATCCCACTGCCTTCCATATCTGCTTACATTTTGGTACTCAATAGTTTGACTTTCACTTTTATGCTACTAATGTGTGCTATCTTCCATCTGTAGAAGAACTTTAATTCAGAACATGGCTGCTCTGGCAAGAGATCACATCCAAAGACTTTCTAGGTCTGTGTGATCTGGCTGGAAAACCAACACACCTATAATGCAGGAGACAGGGAAGTAGATCTGAGTTCATGGCCAGCCTGGTATAGAGCAAGTTTCAGGTAAATAAAAGCTTAGGTCCAGGCTTGGTGATGCACACCTTTAATCTTAAACAATGAAGGGAAAAGGTACCTTGTAGAAGGAAGCACCATGTGTGAAAGTGATGTGGCAGAAAAAGTGAGGAATCAGAGAAAGATTTGACAGAATAGTATACGCACAGCTCTCATGAGAGCAGGGAGAAAATGGAAGGTACTTAAGAGGTAATGCAGAGAGAGCAAGAAGGTAGTTTTACTAGGACAGTAATAGAGACACAGATTGTAGAAAGAGAACTCAGTAAGACTGAATAAAAAAAGAGAATAAGAGGGAGCCAAAGATTAGAACAGATTGCTGGTGATAATTTGGGGACAAGCAGAAAGATTCAGGGGCTGAGAGAGAAGCCAGAGTAAGTAAGCCAACTGGGAAAAGAGTGTGAACTAGAATAGCTGAGTTGAACCACCCAAGCCAGTGTTCAATTCAGTAAGAATTGAGTGCATTGTCTTCCCCTATCAGTGGGCTAGGGGAGGGACATGGGTGGAGAAGAAGAAGGGAGGGTGGGATTGGGAGGGCAGGAGGGGGGAGCCACAGGGAATAAAGGTGAATAAACTGTAATTAATAAAAATAAAAATTTTTAAAAATTAAAAAAAAAAGAATTGGGGTGGGAGGGAGCTCATATTAAGCAGTAAGTCTCAGAGGCTGAAAACATCCTAGGGCTAGGTTAGTTTGTGTGGAGGCTAGAAGCTTCCAGAACTAAGCCTGGGTTAATAGACAGAGGTAGTAAGCCTCCAAGACAATTGAAAGAGGAGAATAAAAGTTCTGTTTACATCCTCCCTTGTTTTTTCTCATTTGAAGCCTATTTTTTCCACCTTCATATCCTGTTCCTATTTTCCTTGTCTCTATACACACTCACCTCAGTATATGTGAACTTTGTCTTTCTAAGCCTGTGTTACCTCACGTAAACAGAATTTTTTTAGGTCTATCCACTTTCCTGCAAATATCAGAATTTTGTTACTCTACATAGCTGAATATAACCCTATCATGTAAACATATCACATTTTTATTACCCATTTCTCTGATGAAGGACATCTAAGCTGACTCCATTTTCTTGCTGTTATAAATAAAAACACAATAAACATGGATATGGAGACTAGGAAGATGGTTCATTTGGTAAATCACTTGCCTAGGAAGTATAAGGACTTGAGCTAGGAGTCTCAGAAGACTCCTAAAGCTGGTCATGGCAACACGTGTCTATAATTACACGCTTCCAATAGTCAGAAGTGGAAAAACACAACATATTTTTTTCTCAGAAGCTTACAGACATCTAAGCTGGCATAGACAATAAGGGATTATATTTCAAATAAGAACTAAAATGATGACTGACTCTCACCTTAACCTCTGATCTTCACATATGCATTGTGACAGGTGCATGCTTCCCTAGGATACACAAATACACAGAAACAAATTAATCTTAAAACCATAAAAAAAAGCTCTAATAACTGAACATGAATGGATGTGCATTTCTGTTGCAGTAATAGAACTCTTGAGACGTATGCTCAAGAGTGGTATGGGCGAAATGGTAGCTCTGTCTCTAGTGTATTCAGACATCTTTATACTGATTTCTGTGTTTTGTTAGAAAACAAGCAGGCTTCCAAAGAATAATAATGAAATAAAATATAATAAGACAAAAGCTAGCACATAAGAATAGGACAAAACAAACAGAAGGAAAAGAGTCCAAGAAAATATACAAGAAATGGATATAGACAAAGAGACTAACTCATTCTCACACTCAGGAATCCTGAAAAATCACTAACCTGGAATCCACAATACATATGCAAAAGACCTGTAACATAAAATGAACAATGTGGGTGTGTGTTTTATAACTTAAAGAACAAAAAGAAAAAACCCTTACATGACAGATCATTCTTTCTTCAGGAAAAATATATCTGCTTTAGAAAGTGACACAATAGGGTGTGGGGAAGATGGATATAAATTACCATTCCCTCTTTAAACTGTATTTGCATTTTGATTATTTACTTTTTTATGTTTTTGCTGATGGGATTTTAGAAATCAGCCAAAGGAAATAATATTTTGGACACAGAGGGGTTTCCTAGGCAACACTAATGACACAGAACAGTGTTCCATGTTGATGAAATGGCACTGCCTCTGATGGGTGGTGCAAAAAGGCCTGCAGTACAAATGAGTAGATGGCTCTCAAGACCCGGTCTAACTATAGGGTGTCGTTGCATCGTGATTGCCCCATTACTTGATTAAGGTATGCTAAGCATCAATATCAGTCTCAGAAAGCATTTCTATGAAGTATTAGTTCTGCCTTCAAAGAGACCTAGATGAGGCAAATAAATACCTAATTGTGTTAGATAAAATTGTGTGCTCAGAAAGAACAACAGGGAACCAGAAACTGTCCAATTCGCCAAAGCTCTAATTTACTATCATAGAGCATCTTACAAAACCAATCCCAAAGGACATAAAATAGTGGTAACTGGGTGGAGAAGGAGTTTATACTCCTAAAGAATGAAATATACAAAATGAAAAATGGAAAAAAACTGCAGGAAGATAATAGTGTGTGTGCCTCTGATAAAGTTGGAGAAGGCTGGTAAATAGAAAAGGATATAGTCCAAGAAGGACCATGGATCAGTGAAGAACAATTGGACATCACCTAGATAGAAGAGTACCTCTGTGAACCTAACTTTGAAAGGTAACAGATTACTCCATTTATCATATGAAGCAATAATTAGGGAAGTGAGGAAGGAACATAGGACAGAGAAAGAAGGACAGTTGGAACAGAAACTTGAAAAAATGACTGAACAGAGTTCTAACATTTTGACTTGAATGCTTTGATAGACAGTTAACTATTTCCTTTGTGAATAAATCAGTGAATGAATGAATATGATGAATATGAATATGAGAAACTGGTTAGGAGTCGGGATAATTAAATTCAAAGCACTGTATCAGATGCTGTCAATATATGATAAGTTCTTGAAGTCATGACTATTATCATCAGTTAGGAAGTGAACAGTTAGTATCAGACTCCTTACTAGATGTGTATTACCTATGAAAAGATCCTCCAGAACCTGCAGTCACATCCTTGGCCTTGAAGTGGAAACAGACTATGCCATCTGAGGTACTGACTTTTGGTATTAATGCTTAAGGACAATTATCCTAAAAAAACTGCCATGTTTTCCTTCTGGCTGAGTGTCTGAACCTCTTACAGAAAAACTTCAGATTATGAGATAAAAATGACCATTGTAATAGTAGATTTCATTTCAAATTATTAGAGAAAAATATTTTGATGATATATAATAAAAAGTATGAACTGAAAAATCACAATAGGATTTTTTATATAAAAAAAGAATATAATGACTTCTGTTGTACTGTGACATTTTAATTCCTTTTAAAACATACCTTTATATGTCAAAACAAAAAAATACGTTAATAAAAATGATATTGTTTTACTGTTTTTAAACTTTATAAATGTATAAATGTTATGATCATTAGATTATTCTAGAAATTACTATATTGATTCAGAGCAAAGTTTCTGAGATTTATCATTCTTGATGTTTTAATTCCCTGTTATCCTCCCTATGTTTAAAATATTTCATAATAATATTTTTATAAGAAAGTAGCCAGGAAAATGCACAATAATCAGGAAGTATTTAAGGGTGAAAAATGATCTGAGGATTAATTCTGAGTTTGCTGCAATGATATATAAAATAAATTCAGTTTTTATTTGTTCTGAGAACAGATCCACACTCTGGCCTTACCAGACAGATTTCTACTTTTTAGTGTTCTCCCTAAAGCTGTAGAGGGTCCAGAGGCCCTGGCATATGTTTGATAAAAAACTTATAAATTTTCTAAATAAACACTTTCTATGTGACGTAAGAAAGTAAAATCATGTCCAGGAATCGCTCAGCTTTCCTGCCATTTATCATAGATATGATAAGCCACAGTGAAAGTCCTGAGATGAAGTCTTGGGGGAATGGTTGCACCAAAGGTCAGGCGATTGTACCAATTCAGACACGTCTTCCTGCAGTGTCATAGATCATCCCATGTGTTGTTCATTATACCCCAGGAGCTGTTACAGTTTTTCTTAGTTACATCCAACTCCTAGAGATACAAGCCTACTTTCAAGGTGATTGCTTTACTGTAAGGTAGGTTACTCCTCACTTATCCTTTGATCCCAAGGCTTATTATGTGTTCATTTTTATCTCTTTCATTAATGGAATTTAGTTCATTCCGTTTATGATTTTTTTCTTAGCATCTATTTTCTACCCCAGGCACATTGCATGTGCACATATTACACACATGGGCAACACACTTCTACTACTATTGAAAGGTGCACTATCGTCGATGACTAGCAAGCTCCTTAGTACCCTAACTAGGGGTGGCCCTCCTCCCCTTCCCTCTGACCCTAGTCTATCAGGTCTCATCAAGACTGGCTGCATCCTCTTCCTCTGTGGCTTGGCAAGCCTCACCCAAGGGTAAGTGATCAAAGAGCCAGCCACTGAGTTCATGTCAGAGACAGCTCCTACTCCCCTTAAGTGAACCCACATGGAGACTGAGCTGCCTATGGTGTACACCTGAGCAGGGGTCCTCTCCATGTATGGTCCTTGGATGACACATCAGCCCTTGCAGGTCCCCTTTGCCCAATTATGTTCATAGCAGTTTTATAGCCATAATCTGGAAACAACCTAGATGTACCTCAACGGAAGAATTAATACAGTAATTGTGGCACATTTACAAAATGGAATACTACTGAGCTATTAAAAACTAAGAAATAAGCAATGAAAAACAAGCTAAATAAAAAAGAGGACCCTAGGAAGAATGTTTAATTCTCATTCAGAAAGGGAAAAGAAAAGGATAGACACCTGAAGCAGTGAAAGGAAGGAAACAGGAAGGGGTCCTACCATAGATGTTCAAGTAGGGGATGGAAGTAGATGTTGAGATTCACAGCCAAATTTTGGGCAAAGCACAGGCAGTCTATGGAAGTATGGGGAAAGGAAGGACCTGGAGAGGACAGGAGCTCCAGAAAGAGACCAACAAAGACAAAAAACCTGAGCTCAGGGTCTCCTGCAGAGACTGATGAAACAACCAAGGACCATGTATGGAGAGGACATAGAGACCTGCTCAGTTGTAACTCATAGGCATCTCAGTCTCCAAGTGGAAATTCCTAGTAAGGTGAGCAGATTTTATCTGTGATAAGGACTCTATTGCCTGTACTTTGATCACTTTGACCTGGCAGGCAGGTGGCCTTACTGGGTCACAGGGGAAGATGATCCAGACCGTCCTGCTGAGACTTGATAGGCTAATGTGAAATTGTTCACAATTTTATTGGAAAGGTTTTTTTCTTTTTCTTTTTTTCACAAATTATTCATTGTATATCCTGATTGAAGCCCCCTTGCTCAATTCTTCCTAGTCCCACCCTCCCTTCCTCTTCCCCCCATACTCTTACCCTAGTCCACTGATAGGGGAGTTCTCCTCCGCTGCCATCTGCCCATAGCTTATCAAGTCACATCAGGACTGCCTAGATCCTCTTCCTCTGTAGCCTGGTAAGACCTCATTGCCAGGGGCAAGTGATCAAAGAGAAGGCAACTGAGTTCATGACAGAGGCAGCACTTTCTCCCCTTACTCAGGAACCCAAATGGAGATACTTGCTTTTTCTAACATCTAATTTTGGGTCAGAGGACATGAGAATGTCTAAGTATGAGATTTCATGAGCCACAGAGCACATGTGGATGTCAGAGAACACTGGTGTGTTTCTCACCCAAAGACAGTGTTTCACTGTTTTATCTGTACTGCATATACCAGGCTATCTGTCCTGAAAGCTTTCAGGGAGTCTCTTGTCTCTGCCTCTCATCTTTCCTGGAACACTGGGATTACAGAATCTTGCATTATTTATGTGGGTTTTGCATAGATTCTGGGGAAAGTAGACTTGAGCTCTGGTCCTTACAGTTATAGAGTAAGTACTTCCTTATTGCACCTCGCCTCAAAGCTTTAGTCTACAGCTTTAACAGCAATTTGAAAGGCACTCATTGGACTTTATTTCAGGTTTCTCCAAGCACATACTGACAGAAGCAATCATTCTCTAATCAGTGGAACTGTGACACATGGTCCATTCAGAACAGCATTTTTACTAAACTCTATAGAGCAAACCACTCTCCAGAACATTATTTTATTTTTTAAGGTTTAACAGTAGTGCGTGTATACAAGCTAATTTGATCATTGTTACCTTCTCTCATCCTACCTCCTGTAGAATCCCTTCTTCCCAGCTGGTCTACATCTGGTCTACATTGCTTCCATGTCTTTTTCTTTTTCTTTTTCTTTTTTCTTTCCTTTTCCTTTGTTTTTTTTTTCTTTTTTGTTCTCAGTCTTAAGAAAAGGAATTTCATAAGAAAAGGAATATTTCCTTTTCTTTTCTTTTTTTTTGTTCTCAGTCTTAAGAAAAGGAATAAAATAATATTGATCCTTTAAAGTTTATTTGAAAGTATTCACATCTTCCTCTTATTTCTCATAATGTCAAGTACTCATCTTGGAGGTATAAGTATTTTTTTATAATTCTTTTTTTATTTTTTTAATTTTTTATCAGTTACATTTTATTAACTCTGTATCCCAGCCGTGTCCCACTCCCTCATTCCCTCCCAGTCCCTCCCTCCCTCCCTCATCACAACTGTGCCCCTTTCCAAGTCCACTGATAGGGGGGGACCTCCCCCCATTCATCTGATCCTGTTTTATCAGGTATCTTCATTGAGTTCCTGTTAGAAATAGTCCTTGTTCCCCTCA
>REGO01000080.1:5751565-5796264 GCA_010120015.1 Rhombomys opimus | reverse complement strand
AAACGATCTGTAGACGTCTATTAGGTCCATTTGATTTAGGGATTCTGTGAGTGCTTTTATTTCCCTATTTGGTGTCTGTCTAGTTGATCTGTCCCTTGGTGAGAGTGGAGTGTTGAAATCTCCAACTATTAAGGTATTAGGATCAATGTATGATTTAAGCTTTAATAATATTTCATTTATGAATGTCGGTGCTCTTATATTTGGGGCATAGATATTCAGGATTGTGATGTCCTCTTGGTGGATTTTTAGGTATAAGTATTTTTAAATATTTACTGATATTTATTATATATATATATATATATATATATATATATATATGAGTGTTTTGCTCCATGTAGGTCTAGGTGTGCCTTGTGCTCAAGAAGGCTTGAATTTGGCATTGGATCTCCCTGGAACTAGAGTCGTAGAGGGTTACAGACTCCTATGTGGTTGCTGGAAGCTCAAGCTCGATTATCTCCCAGGGAAGTGAGTGATCTTACCTTCTGAGCCATCTCTACATTCCCAAATGAGGTGTAAATTATGTTTTACTTAAAAAATAATAACAAAATATCCAGCTCTTACTGGAATGATAACCTGGTCACATCCACTTTTTTCTGTTAGTCATTATTCAAGTACAATTTCAAGATTTTCCACTATTGGACAAGGAGTAAATTGAGTGGGTCTCAAGAGCTTACAGCAGGCATAGAATGTTATCTCTTCATTATTACAGCAAATAAAATGCTTATGCTAGCATGGTCATCAGTTGTGTTTTTTTTTTTTTGTGTGTGTGTGTTTTTGTGTGTGTTTGTGTTTTGTTTTTTTCTGGTTTGTTGATGCCTCCTGTCATGTTTCTTTAGATTTTGTGTAACAGTTCAGACTTTCAGATACTGCCAATGGCAAAACTCTGATCTTTTATAACTTTCCTGACTTGTGAAATGGCTTGAATTCATTTCCGTAGTGTTTTATTGTTGCTTGTTCTAAACAAATATAATTTACTTTTCAGCAAAATTCTACTAAAAGCCACAATGTATGACATATTCTAAAAGAGCACTCTTGTCCCTGCGAAGGTAAGGCTCCCTCCAGCCTCTTTGAGGCAGCTCTCTTCATCCCAGGCACCTTACAAGATGTCTCAGAAGAACACGCTGGAGAAGCAACAGATTAGATTCTGCTCTCACCACCTTCGTCTGTGGCATCGCTCATTTTGGTTGCTAATGTGGGTGACTGCAAACATGCAAAGGAATATCAAATAGAGAATTTATGTACATGTGCTTGAGGTAGAATGTGGGCAGAGAAACATCCAATCAAACAGACTGGTAAGACTTCAGTGCAAATCCAAAGATAGGACTTTTTTTTTAATCTTTCAGAAACATAACAGAAACTTCTCCATGCACTGAAGGAAATTATGCCCTTTCAAATATTAAATGTCATCCATAGAAATGCCAGGCACCATTAAATATGGAGAGAGAAAATTGGAAAAGATTGCAGTTTTATTATTCTCTCTCTCTCTCTCTCAAGTCACTTGTGCATGCTTCTTACTTTAAAAGAAAACCCCTGTGCCTCTATGCAGGAGTCATTCCCGGTGCAGCTTGTAGAGATATGACAGGCCTGGATATAGTATTGATTGAAGAGAGGGATTGTAGTGCTTCTTGATTTGTTTGTGCTTTGGACTGTGTGGTTAGTGATTTTATAGAGGATGTTCCAGCTCCCTGAATATTGTCCAGCAAGCTGCAGCACAAAACGACATTTGCTTAGAAATAAGCAGTATGCTGGGACTTCTACTAGGGCCCAGTGCAAAAATATTTTGTGATGAGGTTTCCAATCATAACTTCACAAAATTTACAGAGAAAGAGGTTGTGGTGTTGTGAAATTCACCTGGCAGGTTGAGTGCCTCCAGGAGAGGAGCCAGGAGAGGAGAGGATAGGTCCTTACTGTTTACTGCAGATTGTAAGAATTAATAATAGATACCCTGATGCTACATTATTCATCAGCCCTGACCTCAACAGCACAAAACCGCAGAGGTCACCAAAGCTATCTTTTATTTAATACTCTGCGTCTGACAACTAGGAAACAAAGAACAAAGCCAGCTAACTGGATACTAAGTAGGAAAGATACCCATTTTCCTTGATCAAGTTCTTCATGGCTAGAAGTATTAGTGAGTCTTTCTTCTGGGGAGTAGCACAGGAATACAAAAATGGTACACTATGGGCTGGAGAGATGGCCCAGTGGGGAAAGGTAATGACTGAGCAAGCAAGCAACCTGAGTTTGATCCTTGGAAATACATAAAGAAAGAAGAAAAGAACTGATTCACAGAGTTGCCATCTGGCCTCCACACATGTGTTGTGGCATTTTCACACACATGCACACACGTATCTATATAACAAATAAATAGAACTATAAAAGAAATTGTTTTAATAGTCTCTCTACTGTGTTGGCTACTACTTAAGATCAGCACAAGATGGAATTCTCAACATTTGGTGTCATCGGTACATTCAATAGTTTATAAATGGGTTGATACTTAATTTTTTGGACTTCCATATATCATTCCTCAACAAATAATTCAATATCAACTTGCAGAGCTGATTTCCATGCTGTTACCTGTATCGGTTAAGTTTTTCTAAGATTTGGAGGATCTTTTGATTTCAGGGAACATAGGACTATTTAAATTCTTTTTCCAAGGTTTTTGTTTTGTTTTGTTTTCAGAAAAACATATTTCCCTTAAGTCAATGATCCTCTACATTTATTTAGGTTTTTTCAGACATTAGTCTCACTAATTTGTGGGCTGGCTCATACCTTTTAGTTTTCTGTGTTTTTTTCTACAAATCTTCAATTACATAGCGTTCTGTGTATTAACATAGAATAAGTAAAAAGTGGTAAAGAAAGTGCAGCTAAGATGCCCGATAGTTACAAGCTATCACGATATACTTGGAGTAGTCCCAGGTTCAATTTTCAGAATCTCTATGGGGCAGTTCCCAAACACCTGTAACTCCAGTTTTGGGTGATCCAACACACTTTCCTTTTCTCCACAGGTACTACACTCACAAGTGCCTGCTCACACAGAGAAACATAGACATACACACATACACACATACTCATAATTTAATAACTAATTAAAGAATGAAGATTATAAGAAAAAAATGTATGTTGAGATAAAATATTCTAGCCTCAAGGTCCAAAGTTCTTCCACAGCCCTATCACAAAACATGGCCAAGTCTGTCACAGCAATTCCCCATAAAGCTGGTACCAATTTCTGCCTCAGTTATGGTTTCTTATTTCATTGAGAATATATCACGACCAAAAGCCACATAGGGAAGAAAGGGTTCAATTCATATTGAAACTCTCAGGTCATATTCACTAGGAAAAGCCAGGGCAAGAATTCAAGCCAGATACTGGAGATAGAAATTGGAGTAGAAGCCAATAAGGGACTCTCCCACCTGGCTTGCTCCCCAAAGCTTGCTCAGTCTGCTTTCTTAGATTAACCAGGATCACCTACCTATGGTGGTTCCACCCACAGTGGGATGCCCACTGCATCAAACATTAAACAATAAAATGTCATATAGACTTGTCTACAGACCTTCTAATAGATGCATTTTCTCAGTTGAGGTTTCTCTTACCAGATAACTCAAAATTGTGTTAAAAACCAATGTGAATAAAATTAAAAAAAAATGTGTGGTCTTTTAACTTAATAGTGTGATCTTTTAAACTTCTTAAGAAAACTTCATATTATGTATTGTTTTGTTGTTGGAAGAACATGATGGACTCAGGAAGTTTTCACAGAGAAAGTTATTACCATCGAGATACATGAACTATAAAATTTGTAAGTTAAAATCTTTTCGTCTTTCTTCTTAGAGCTTCCCTAATTCATAGCATAATATACTCGGTATGCATGAAGACATAATGACATGCAAATAAAGTACACATTTACATGAATATACACATTTACATGAATATAATGTATACTGAAGTGAGTTGGGTTTTTTTTTTTTTAGACCTCCTTAGTTTTATTTCATTTTGTTCACTTTGGGCAAATGAGATAATTGTGGGAGATTGATATGTTTCAATTGCCAATTGAGCTTATCAACTAAACACTATCTGTTAAAAGGGTATAAGATGTGCTTTTAAAAAATTGGGACTGTTACCTGAGTGTGATGGCACACAGCTTTAATCTTAGACCTTGGGAGGCAGATGGAGGTGAAAGGTGGGTATTTTGAGATCAATGCCAATATGTAAACAGGTTTAGTACTTGTCTTCAGGGACATTTTAATCTCTGGAAACTTATAGCTATTTCTGACAACTTCAGCAAGGTATAAATCAATTATGGTGGTACCCAAATTATGTAATATACCAGAATCATTAGGATCCTTTAAGATATACTGGTAGCTTTTTATCATCCTCAGACATCTTGATGTGATTGCAGGGACTGCAGTATTAGAATCTGCCAGTACACAAATATGTATGGAACTGAAGATCTTAAAAGCACTTCAACAATAGACATTGTCAGAACTGCTGTGGTTTCCAGGCTTTGGTTTATCACAGACACTGTTGCTGTAGCAATGAATCGTAAACATGGGTCTGGTAGAGGAAAAGGGAGGGGCTACTACAAGGATATAAAGTGAATAAAAATATACAAAATTAAGTAAAATAGAACAAATAATTAAAAAGAGAGAAAAATATAAAGCACAAAAAATTTATTTTTAAAATATTCTTTTTTGAAATAGAAATTATACTCAGATGTTGGGCAGAGAAAGTTTTCAGCAGTTGAAACATTAGCCTGTTGTGATGACTAACAGTGGCTGTCAATCTGACTGGCTTTGGGAACAACTATGAGACATACCTCTGGGCAGATCTCTGGCATCTACTTGAAAGTTTAGATGAAGAGGAGTGGGAAGTCATTTACAGCAACAACCCAGATTAAAATAAAAATAAAAACAAACAAAAAACCCAAGAGAGAAACAGAGCTGGTTTACTACTTCTCTTGCTTCTGAGTGCATCTACTTAATTGCTGACAGTGCTACTGAATATTTTGCTGATACCAGAAACCAGATGTTTCATTAGTGTAACATGAATTGAAGATCAGTAACTCTTCAGGAATTCTCCAACCTATATTGGTATTACTGAAATATCCAGGTTTGTATAATGAGAATCTACTAGGCTTTCAGACTTAGAATGTGTAGACAGTCATCATTGTACTACCTAGCTCATAGCATGCAATCAAATGAATCTCCATTGTTTCATATATATATATATGTGTGTGTGTGTGTGTGTGTGTGTGTGTCTGTGTGTGTGTTGAATATATTTAGTATGTAAACATATAAGCATGTAGTCTACAAATATATAAATATAAATAATTTTATCTCATGTTCAGCTAGAGAACCTGAATAGAGTTAACATGCAAAAATCCCTGGATTCAATCATCAGGATGCCGAATAATTTAAATGCAAACAAATGAAAAAAGAAATTTTTATTGAAAACTTGGGGCATCTCACATATTTTTGATATATTGATGAAAATAACTTAGTGCAATAACATTTTTACACATACATCCCACTTATAAGGTAAATACTTTTAGGCTACACACTTACAAAACGTAACATACGTGAATTACTTCAGAACATACGTGAATTACTTCAGAACATCTAAGAGACTGGCTTTCACTGATTTCATTTTCTAAAGTTATTACTTTTCCTGATCATTATAATCAACAACACCAGACATATACACAAAGTATTAACATTTCTGAATAGAGATAAAAAGTGTTTTCATCAGGCCCCCAGTCACTGTTCACTCCATTAAAGCCATCAATATCTAGAAAGACAAAAAATATAAACCAGTAGCTAGGCAACAGGGACAAAGCTAATGAACATTAGGCCAGGGACTCTAACCCTTGTAAATGAAATTCAGATTTCACCTTGGGTGAATATAGCTTTCCAATTTATTGCTATTTTGACACAAATAAAACCTAGACACATTCCCTTACTTTGTTTATTTTTCTGTCTTTTCCCCGCTAGTTTATGTCCTACATTATTACTTTATAGACAGAAACAGAGTAGATGAAAGAAGCCTCTAATTTAGAAACAAAACTGTTTTACTCTAAGCACTTCTACTTGTTTATACTGTCTTCTTTTTTCTTTCTTTCTGTTTTTTTTTGAGAGGTGGACTGCTTTCATTCTTAAGGTCTATGAAATAAAATGCTGTAGTTGTTATGACTAAGGACATCTCCTTATTTTTTGACTTTTATTTCTTAACTACTTCTTCCTGGACTCTAGAGTCTAACACAATAGTTGATCTAGTTGTATTTCAAAATCACTTTAAAAAGGAGAAATTGTTTGCGTTTTAGACCAAGCTAGGTATCTGATTCAGTAAATATGCTTTTCTGTTTGTTTGTTTGTTTGTTTGTTTGTTTGTTTGTTTTGTTTTCTCTACAGGAATCCATGTATCCACTTGTCAGGTATGATGCCTTGGGTCCAGGGTGGTCATTTGCTTTGTGAATTAATAGATTAAGGAATGTATTTAGAATGTCTTTACCGAGAAATCCTAGGGAAGTTTTGATCACTAGATCCCTTGCAGTTTCCTACTTAGCCATGTCTGTTCTCTTGCAGTTTCTGTTTTAGATAACTCCAGTTAATATTTATTGAAAACTTGCTATGCAAGACATCCAATGTGCTTTGAGGCAAGCATGGTCAAGAAAACTGAAGCTCAGTGGAGACAGATGCCATACAATTTCAAAGGTACTAGGTGACTGGAACTGAGAGGAACTCCCAGTGAGACTGTACCCTTAAACCATATTGCACAGCCTACAGACCTGGAAAAGATCTTGACCAACCCTGCATCTGACAGAGGTCTAATATTCAAAGTACATAAAGAACTCAACATCATACATACCAACAAACCAAGTACTCCAAATAAAAAAAAATGGTATGGAGAGCTAAACAGAGAATTTTCAACAAAGGAATATCAAATGGCAAAGAAACACTTAAAGAAATGCTCAATGCCCTTAGTTATCCAGGAAATGAAAATCAAAATTACCCTTAAGTTCCACCTTACACCCATCAGAATGGCTAAGATCAAAAACTCAAGGGAGGACACATTCTGGAGAAGATGTGGAAAAAGGAGAACCTTCCTCCATTGCCAATGGGTATGTAAACTTGTACAACCACTTTGGTATCAACCTGGTGCTTTCTCAGACAATTAGAAACAGTGCTTCATCAAGCTTGAGCTATGCCACTTTTGGGCATTTATCTCAGAGATGCTCAACCATACAAAAACAACATTTGCTCAACTATGTTTATAGCACCTTTTATTCATAATACCCTGAATCTGGAAATTAACTAGATGTTCCACAAGTGAAGAATGATTATAGAAATTGTGGTACAATTACACAATGGAATACTACTCAGCAATTAAAAACAAGAAAATCATGAAATTTGCAAAGATCATAAGATCATCTTGAGTAAGGTAACCCAGAATCAGAAAGACACACATGGTATATACTTGCTTATAAATGGATATTAGATATATAATATAGGATAAACATACTAAAATTCGTAGTCCTAAAGATGTTAAACAATAAGGATGACCTTAGGGAAGAGGCTTAATCCTAATTTAGAAGGACAAACAGGATAGACATCGCAAGTAGGGGAAGACAGGGAACAGGACAGGAGCCTTCCACAGCCTCTGAAATACTTTACCCATTGGAGTATTAAAGCAGATGATGAGACTCATAGGGAACTTTGGGCAGAGTACAGGGAATCTTATGGAAGAAGGGGGAGAGAGAAAGACCTAAAGGGGACAGTAGCTCCACAAGGAGAGCAACAGAACTAAAAATCTGGCTCGTGGTGTCCTGAGGAGACTGATGAATCAACCAAGGACCATACAGGGAGAGGATCTAGACCCCTTGCACAGATGTAGCCCATGGGCAGCTCAGTCTCGATGCAGGTTCTCTAGTAAGAAGAGCTGTCTCTCATAAGGACTCAGTGGCCAGGTCTTTGATCAGCTCACCAGACAAAGTGGCCTAATTGGCCACAGAAAGAGGATCTATGTTTTAATTAGATTACTTGATTTGTTGCTTTTTAACTTCTTGAGTTCTTTTTATATTCTGGATATTAGCCCTCTGTCAGATATAGAGTTGGTGAAGGTCCTTTCCCAGTTAGTAGGCTGTCCTTGAAATGTCCTTTGCTTTACAGAAGCTTTTCAGTTTCATGAGGTCCCATGTATTGATTGTTGATCTTAGAGCCTGTGCTGTTGGTGTTCTGTTCAGGTAGTTGTCTCCTGTGCCAATGAGTTCAACACTCTTCCCTACTTTCCCTTCTAACAGATTTACTGTGTTTAGTTTTATACGAAGGTCTTTGACCCTCTTGGACTTTAGTTTTTTTTCAGGGTGATAAATAAGGATCTATTTTCATTTTTCTACATGTATACATCCACTTAGACCAGCACCATTTGTATTCATAATAGGCAGAATCTGGAAACAACCCAGATGTCCCTCAGTGGAGGAATGGATACAGAAATTGTGGTACATTTACACAATGGAATAGTTCACAGCAATTAAAAACAAGGAAATCATGAAATTTGTAGACAAATGATCGGAACTAGAAAAGATCTTCCTGAGTGAGGTATTCCAGAAGCAGAAAAACATACATGGTATATACTCACTTATATATATCAGACAAATAATATAGGATAAACATACCAAAATCTGTACACCTAAAGAATCTAAGCAAGGTGAACCCTAGCTAAGATGATCAATCCTCACTCAGAAAGGCAAACAGGACAGACATAGGAAGAGGGAGAAAACAGAGAACAGGACAGGAACCTACCACAGAGGGCTTCTGAAAGACTCTACCCAGCAGGGTATCAAGGCAGATGCTGAGACTCATAGCCAAACTTTGGGCAGAGTGCAGGGTATCTTAGGAAAGAAAGGAGAGATAGAAACACCTGGAGGGGACATGAGCTTCACAAAGAGAGGAACAGAATAAAAAAATCTGGGAATAGAGGTCTTTTTCTGAAACTGATACTCTAACCAAGGACCATACATGGGGATAACCTAGAACCCCTGCACAGATATAGCCCATGGCAGTTCAATGTCCAACTGGGTTCCCTAGTAATAGGAACATGGACTGTCTCTGACTTGAACACAGTGGCTGGCTCTTTCATCACCTCTCCCTGAGGTGCGCAACAGCCTTACCAGGCCACAGAGGAAGACAATGCAGTCAGTCCTGATGAGACCTGATAGGCTAGGATCAGATGGAAGAGGAGGAGGACCTCCCCTTTCAGTGGACTTGGGGAGGGGCACGGGAAGATATAAGGGAGGAAGGGTGGGACTGGGAGGGGATAAGGGAGGGGGATACAGCTGGGATATAAAAGTGAATAAACTGTAATTAATAAAAAATAAAAAAAATTAAAAAGAGAGAAAGGACCCAGACTGTCCTGATAAGACCTGATAAACTAAGGTCAGATAGTAGGTAGTGAGGACCTCCCCTATCTGTGACTAAAATGGAATCCAAGGAAAAAATACTGAAGCATCATTGTGATCTGGGACAGTTGAATAACTTGAGAAAGAGCAATTTTAGAGTTTAAGACTTCAATAATAGGAAAAATTAGCATCTTCTTAACTGGATGAACTCTATGAACTGAGGGAAAACTGCACAGTGTATCCAGAAAAGAAATCATGTACACACCAGTGCATTCAGGACCTGGTCACTCTGCAATATGGTTTAAGGATACTGTATTCTTTAATATGCGTAATCATCAGGTTTCTATAGCAATCTTTGGGGCCCCCCTTGCTTCTGGCATTGCTCTCTACAATTAAAAGTTTGATTTGTAAGTTGAGTTGGAAAATATTTTAAATAAATAGTAATATCTTTACAGAATCAAGTTTCAATCTTCATTTCTAAATATATAATCTTGTGGTTCCTTTATCTCTTTTCAAAACTGGAGGAAAATATCCAGGAAATAGGGTAGAAAACATTCTGTTTATATAAAAGAACAAGTTCACTTCAGTTGCTGACAGTCACCTCTACTTGTTTAGATTTTGTAAAGTTTATTTTGACAAAGCAAAATTCTAAAGCAATGGAAAGCTGAAACACAATCCCAACTTTTCTCTTTTTTTCTTTTGAGTGCGTCAGATTGAATGGTCCATATATTATATCCAAAGCCACAAATATAAGACTCCCATAGAATTGGCAGAACTTTTGTTTAGAATTACGATATGTTCAGTTTTTGTTATTTTTTCAGTTTAGAGGATTCACTATGAGAACATGCCATGAGGATTTTTAGAGACTGCTATGTCCATACCCATCTACTGACTTCCAATCAGATGAAACAGACTCTGTGACGACACTCAGCAGAAGCAATCAGAAAGACACAAGCATAAGCTCCTCAGAGGACACTTGAGATATAACACTGACTCCATTCCGTCTTTATCCCAGGAACAAGCTGAGTTTTGGTAGAAAATAATGGCACTGAATGCAGAGATCCTGTCGGTTCTCTGCTTCCTGGCTGTGGAGACACTATGCCATGGCTATCTAATGTGCATGTTGCTGTGCTTTTTCTTGCCATGATAGACAAGATTATCTTAAATATGAGCCAAATCAATCTGTCTTTCTTTAGATTTCTTAAGAAAAGTAACTAATCTACAACTCTTAGAAGAAAGCAATTTACATACAAAGAATAATAGTTTCGTGTTAGCTTGACTCCAGGTAGTCAAGTTGGGAATAAGGACTTATAAGTGAGAAAGTGCCAATGAATAGAACCTACTTTGGTATCCTAATAGTTTGTAGAGAATTTTTTTGAATGGAAGGAGACAAAGCTAAAACAACCAAAGAAGTTTACATGAACATGTGCTACAGACATTATGGTTGATAGAAATCAAGACAAGGATAATAGAATATAAAGAAGTATTTTTTTTAAATGTGAGCTGACTAAGGATGACATCAATGCTGATGTCACACTGGGTGGGAAAAAGCCCATGAAACCTCAGTACTTAAATAAGAATTGGCAGCTCAGAAAAGCTGAGAGCAGAAGAGGTGTCCTCCACAGGAAAAGGCATATTATTTGGTTGTATACTGCCAAAGAGCTAGTCCTGAAGACACATATAGAAGTGACACTATACAGGCTCAACAGGTTATATTAAAGAATACATATGTGCATACATATATGGACGCAATCAAAATTAGTCATAAAAAGAATGTGAATTTTAAAGAGAGCAGGGAAGTGTTTGGAGGGAGAAACAAAAGGGAGAAACATTTTTATGTATAATAATCCCAAAATTAAATTTAAAAATTGTAATATATTTTAAAGTATTATTTTTGGCATATGTTTTCTGTGCGTGTGTGTAAATACGAAGTCTTTATTGCTAAATTTTAACACCTACATACACTCAACAATGATCAAGTTAGGGTACTAGTACTTAATACCTCTTTGATAATATTTCTTCTACATCTTCATCAAGATCATAATAAGCCACTACAAGCAACTACTGTTGTACTTTACTGTGGAACATCAGAACTTATTTCTTATATCTCAGTGTCTTGTCTTCATTTTATAACCCCCAGTTAGAGTTGCTCTACATCTAGGTCTAGTTTTTAGCATTGTGCTATATTGTGAAAAAAACACATGCTGTATTCCATATTATGAAAAATATGCCTCTAGGCTCACATGTTTGAACACAGGGTCCTGGGTGGTGATGCTATTTGGTGAGGTTGTGGAACCCTTAAGAGGTAGAAGCTTGCTTGATGAAGTAGGTCATTCCAGTGGGGCTTTCATAGCTCAGCCTTACTTCCTCTTCGTCCATGGTTTCTGACTGCAGATGCAATATGACCAGTAGCCTCCTGTTTCCTGCTTCCTAATGTCATGCCATGCTTTCTCAGTCCTAATGGATTGTATCCTATCAAACTGCAGGGCAAAGCTAACCCATTCACTGTTAAGTTGCTCCTTATCAGGTGTTTTGTCACAGCGATTAGAAAAGTACCCAATACATGTGATATTTATCTTCTTGTTATTCTGCTAATTCATTGAGCATAATGTCCTTCATTTCCACATATTTTCCTGCAAGTGTATTTTTATTAATTTTTATTTTATTATTTTTTCTTCACAGTTTATTCATTATATATCCCAATTGACACCCCTCCCTAACTCCCCCAGCCCCACCTTCCCTCCTTTTTCCCCTTATCCCCTAGTCAACTGGAAGGGGGAGTTCTCCACATTGCCGTCTACCTATCTCATGATAAGTCTCATCAGGACTGCTTGGATCCTCTTCCTCCATGGCCTGGCAAGGCTGCATCATCAGAGGTGAGTGATAAGAGAGCAGTCAACTGACTTCATGCTAGAGGCAGCCCCTTACCCTCTCCCTCAGAGTGATGGCGACTGAGCTGCCAATTGGCCAAATCTGAGCAGGGGGTCTAAGTTGTTTCTATGCATGGTCCTTCGTTGGTGCATCAGTCTCCGCAGGACACCCTGGCCTCAGATCTTTTAGTTTGTTGGTCTCTTTGTGTGGCTCCTGTCCCTTTCATGTCCATCTAATCTCACCCTTCTCTTCCTCCATAAGACTCTCTGTACTTTGCCCAAAGTTTGGCCCTGAGTCTCAGTATCTGCTTCGATCCCATGTTGGGTGAATCCTTTCAAAGGATCCTCTATAGTAGGCTCTCATCCAGTTTCCTGTCTTCTACTGCTTGTGGTATCTATCCTGTTTGGCATTCTGAATGAGATTTAGGTATGCTCCCTAGGGTCCTCCATGGTGCTTAGCTTTTTAGGTCTATAGATGGCTTCTTATATTATTTGGCTAATATCCGCTTATTAGTGAGTGGATAGCATGCATGACTTTCTGTTTCAGGCTTACCTCATTCAGGATGACCTCTTCTAGTTCCATCCATTTGCCTGCAAGTTTCATTATTTTCATGTTTTTTAATAGTGGAGTAGTATTCCATTGTGTAGATGTACCACAATTTCTGTATCAATTCCTTGGTTGAGGGACCTCTAGGTTGTTTCCAGATTCTGACTATCACAAATAAAACTACTATGAACATAGTTGAGCAAATGCTCTTATTGAATTGTGGAACATCTTTTGGGTATATGCCCAGGAGTTGTGTAGCTGGGTCTTAAGGTAGTGCTATTCCTACTTTTCTGAGAAAGCACCAATGGATTTCCAGCATCGTTTTACAAGTTTGCACTCCCACCAGCAATGGAGGAGTTCTCCACATCCTCTCCAGCATGTATTGTCACTTGACTTTTTGATCTTAGCCATTCTGATAGGTGTAAGATGGAATCTCAGAGTTGTTTTGATTAGCATTTGCTGATGACTAAGGATGGTTAATATTTCTTTAAGTGTTTCTTTGACATTCTATATTCCTCTGTTGAGAATGGTCTGCTTAGCTCTTTTTTAATTGAATTATTTGGTTTGTTGGTGTCTAATTTTTTGAGTTCTTTATATATTCTGGATATTAGTCCTCTATCGGATGTAGGATTGGTGAAAAAGATCTTTTCCCAGTCTGAAGGCTGTCATTTTGTGTTTTTTTTTTTATGGCCAAATAATTCTATATTTTTGGCATCTGTACCATAACACATTTGTCCACTTATCTGTTGCAAAGAATGTTTACTTATTTGTTTTCATTCTGATCAACAATGTAATGCTAAACAAACAAACAAAAATCACGAGGAGTTGAAAGTATTGCTTTGTTATGTGGATTTCCTTATTAGTGATATAGAGGATCATACAGAAGATCTAAAAAAAAAAGATTTTTAAGAACCTCCATTTTGGGGGGCTGGAGAGATGGCTCTGAGGTTAAGAACACTGGCTGTTCTTCCAAAGGTCTCAATTTCAAGTCCCAGCAACCACATGGTGGCTCACAACCATCTATAATGAGATCTGATGTCCTCTTCTGGGCAGAATACTGAATAAATAAACATTTAAGAACCTCCACATTGTTCTATAAAGATTGTATTAATTTATATTACAATCAGTAGTATATAAGAGTTCCTCTTTTTACATCTTCACTTTATTTATTGTGGCTTTTATTCATCGTATATTATGAGTACCATATATCATGAAGCAAAATTGTTTGCCTGCACAATATCTTTCCCTAATGTCATGAGAATTAAAAGAGGCAAAAATACACATAATACAGTAACAACTAGCTGTTCTGTTAATGATAATGGTGATCTTAATATTCTTTTAAATGAAGGAAGAAAAACTACTAGGCCATTTTTTTATGTGCCATCCCTTGCTCTCTTTCCTCCAAGATGAATGTGGTGTAAAGGAAGAGGAACAACTTGTAAGATAGCTGAGCAGAGAGTAGCAGACTTAGAAGCCATTTAGGATGGACTCTTCCCTTCTAATCAGCTTTGTCTTCTTCAGATCCAAAATATCAAACTGAATGCAAGTTTTCTTTCTGGCCTTGGGTGGAGTTATGATAATCTAAGCTACTCAAAACATGAGTATAAATATAACATTGTCCCTCCCCTCAAGAGTTAAAGCAAGTCAATCACCTGGCTATGTTACCAAAAATCTGAGTCATCTCAAGCCATGCTAAGTAGATTGGAGAATTTTTTCATGAATAAGATAATATCCTTATACATTCTAGAAGTCCTTCCCTTGAATAAATTGCTTGCAGCTTTTCACTCACAACTGTACCTACTTCTCTGAGTTCTAACTAAAGTAATAATAGTAATATATTTTCTACTCTTCTATGTCTTTGGATACTGATCAAAACCCTAAGCCTTTGTTCTAGGACACTCTAGATATTCTCAGTCTTTCTCTGATGACTGCCTCCTAACCCACATACAGCTGCTTGCTGATTCCCATTTCTAAACCTGCATGCTTTTGGACTCTAGCTGAAAACATGTGGTCATGTCTTTCCCTCTTATCCATTCTTCTTCTCCTGGCACCTGCCAAGATGGATAGCTTGCATAATTGTTCTCTCTCATATTCTCATAAAACACCCCCCAAGCTTCATTCTGGGTTCATTCTCAAAAATCCTCTATCCACAAGTCTAAAAGCCTGCAAAATGAAACCTCAATTTTCCAGTTACACGAAGTTCATAATTTTCACCTAAGCAAAAGTTACATTTTTTATCAATATATTTATGTATGAGATATCCATCTTCTGAAAGTAATTTTCATCCAGAGTTTCTATAAACTACTCTGATAATCTCTTTGTTATGCCAAACAGAACATAGATGGAATCTTTTCTCGGTCTGTTGGTGCCCTTCCTATGTTAGATATTTCTTTTATCAAAGAAAAGTCACTCCACATGAATACTAGATTCCATTAAGTTATAATATCTTATTATAAAACAGAACCCCAAATTGCAATTTAGTAGTTGCAAAAAGCCAAAGACATGATGAATTTCATGACTGTATCCTGAAGACAAAAACAGTGAGTGTGAGATGATAGGACCGAGGCCGCTGGTGAATGTATAAAAACTGTGATGATAAGTAAAACTGAACAGAGAGGAAGCACATCAGTGAACACAGAGAACAGTGAATATGTAATGAAAAGTTACATAACATTACAAATTACAGTCTAAGGAAGGGAATATGTGTGCTAAGCTAAAAAATAAATGAGTGCTTAGAAAAGACTTCATTTATGAAATAACATTTCAGTTCCCAAGGAGAAGGAACTAACAATTCTAAAGGAGCATTGCAAGCAGATGAGCAGGGATTATGAAAGCAGTCTAGTGAATGAATCAGAAAGCATGCAAATGATATCCTTCTGGTAGCTAGACAGATAAAAATTACCAGACCTGAAGGTCACTGAAGATGGACTGCTTCTTCAGTTGGGTTTTGGGCCCCTACCTTCTATGTTCTGGGAAGCACAGTAATTGTGGAGAAAGGGTACCTGAACAACTACCCCTCCTTAGAGTCTGAATCCTACATACATTCACCAGTAACATCCTTTACAAATGGTTTGGTAAAGTGTGGATAAGAGACTATGCTGAAGAGAGCAGGATCATCCCTTACAGTGAAAGATTGTATGATAATGACAAAATCCATTTTATAGCTTCAAGAGAACAATCTGAAATCCAGAAGTTAAAAAGAAACAGGATACACTCTAAGATGAGAGGAGGACAAGACAGATAGGTTTTGGGTTCCTCGAATCTGTCTGCAACCAGCTTCAGCTTAAGGGTTTCCAGTATATTCTACTGGCCTCTGTAGACACACACACACATTTGCTCACATGTATACACATAAATAAAAATAATTTTAAACTAATTTTAGTGGGAGATACATTCTAGAAGCTTCTCCCTTGATGCAGTTGTGGTAAGGCCCTACCTCCAGTAAAAGAACTTACTATTTGAGAAAAGCAAAAACATTTCACAAATTTGTGACAGCTTAACTCAGGTAACATATGCACTGCTACAGGAACAGTGTAGAGAAACTTAATTTTTCTTTTCCTCTTTTTGCCTAGTTTTAAATAATCTATTATAAGTTTTTATTTCCTGTTTTTATGTATGTATGCATATGTATCATATATATACACATATATTAAAGCATTGATGGATTTATGGACCTGTTACAGAGAGCAATGTGTGTCATGTCATGTAATATTCAGCATTTTTTTAATCTCAAACAATGAACTAGCAAGATCCAACAGAAATAAATAAAGTATACATATATTAAAAGCATGAGGAAAAAATAGAATACACTCAACAGAGTAGAAGCCAGCTACTGCAAACCCATATCCTAAAAGCTTTCAGTTCTTTGAGATTATTTTCCATGAGTTTGCAGGGAAAAAGATCTGATCTTCTGACACAGAAAATTGGTAGATCCTATCCTGATGGTAGATCCTGACTGATAGATGAGCTGTTATGTGACAGTGAATGGATTTTCACAGTCACCAGTATATCCATCTCCCATACATTTTAGATGATTAACAGGAGTTTTTATTGACAGGTCACTTTAAGAACAGATTGGCCTTTATTGCACACAATTGTACATTTAAACTGAGGTCCTTTTTTCACCATGCTGGCTAAGCCACAAATCCAGCTACACTGATAGTGCTGGTCTGGTTGTTGGATGTTTCTCTACAGGAAAAGAAAATGAAAGGAGCTGTCTTATGTTTTTGAGTAGCCCCTGCACTCATCTGCCTCTTAAGAGTCCAGTAACAATATAATTTGGGGATTCAAACATAAAGGAAAGCCACTAAATTTTTTCATCAGAAATGAAGAGGTTCAATTTGTTCCATTTACATTATTGTGGCTACTGAATAGAGTTCAGTAGAAAGAATCAATTCTGAGTACCATCTACAACAGCAACTGGAAGTAGGAATGAGGACCTACACTTTTCTTCTGTAGCTTGTGTTAATGCTATGCTACCCTGAGGTCAAGGAAATGTTTTCAATGTGTGTTTTACTATAAATATCCATAAGAATTCCTTTGCTACAATAAAATCATATGGTTTCTGTCTCTTCCTTTTTATTGTTTACCTAGCAAATATGCCAGAAGCAATGGAGTTTAATATGTAACATTCCTGTATGTTGTTGCTTTTTTGTGGTAAAATGAAAAGCAATACCCTGGGCTGTCACCACATGATGTAAACACCCTTCTGCTGTGTCTCCTCTATGCTAATGAGATATACAGATATACAAGAATCTGAAGGGATGCTTCTTTTCTCTTTATGTCTCCATTGGAAAATTTGTACTCCACAAGAGAACATATAGGAAGAATTCCTGTGAAACTACAATTACAGCCCTCACTCTTGGGTACTTCCTTTTCATTGTATTAATAAGAAGAGACTAAGGATACTGACACAAATACCTTATGTGCCATATCTGCACACAGAGGCCCCAAGGCAGACTGCAAAAGCTACTGCAGTAGACACATGCATATAGCACAATTTTCCCAGATGATAGAATATTATTAATAATTGCATTGTCCCCAACACAGCTGCCTATTTCCAAGTAGCAAATGCTTTGCAATTGTATCACAGACTTTGGGTGGAGGGAAAAAGGGCACTCTGAAGTTGCCACTGAAATTTCAGATATTTTCCATCTCGCCTCCAATCATGCCACTCTAAGGTTTCAAGTCTTAATCATTTGAAATTCAGCCACAAATGGAGGAAAGAATCAAACATAAAATATGTGAAATCTGTTTCCTTGGTGATGCTTTTATTTCCAAAAGGCAATTTGTCAGTTAAAGGTGAACACCTGAGAAATACTAGTTCATAAAATGAGGAAATGAAGTATACTGTGTTATTTAATTGTACATAGAGAATCTCAACATATTTAGGTTAATTATTGTTTTAACAACTATTTTTGGTGGCCAATAAGTACTTATGCCTGCTACTAAGTATAATGACCTGAGTTTAGTTTCAGGGACTGTCATGATAGAAGGAGAAAGCCAGCTTCCACCAGCTATCCACTGACCTCACTAGTGAGACATGCTACAGGGACACACACACTAGCACAATTACATAAATAAATGTAATATAAATGTAATGCAAATTTAAAATATGATTTTAGAACAAACAGGTAGGAATACAAAGGTCATCACTGTAAATAGTTTATTTTGTTTCAGGTTTTCAGGATTTACGTTACAATTATCTATGCAGTGCAACATACTTCTCAAAGTTGAAATAGACTCAGAAGGTGAAAATCTTGAAATTAGGAAGATCCCAGCATGATGATGTCACATGGGTTTTCTTCTCCATGTTTCAGGGATCAAATATATTCATTTGACAGAAGGGACTTCATCTTGAGGTACAAACTCCTCATGACAAAACATAGGTAAAGCACCTTGCCAGAAGTGGGTACGTGGTAATTTCCCAAACTATGATGGAGATATATATGAAGGAGAAAACAAGGACGATGGCCACTTAGAATGAAAAGAGTAGAGAATCACTATAACATTGCAGTGCAAGAACTGAAGAACCATCATCTGCGTAGCTGATCGCTGGTGACTGCATTCAAATTACAAATGTAAACATGGGAAACATAATACTACTTTTTTTCCAGAAATGACACTTGTCTTGAGAGAGAAATAGAAAATCAAATGGATTTCTTTCCATATGCATCTCAGAGTTTTAGTTCAACCAGCCTGTGATTTTTGAACCCCTCATTCTCAAGAAATGCCTCTTTTCATGGCCAAGCCTTCGATAATCCCAGGCCAGGTCTTGTCTGATGGGATGTTCTTGAATGATTCTGTGCCATTTTATTCAGATGCTTTTTCTATCACTGGTAACTGCTATGAGAGCTGTCTTCTCTGGAGGCTGGAGTATCAGTCCAGGAAGTCAGACACATCATTGTTCTTTACTATTTACTTTGGTGACTTGCTTCACGATCAAAGCACAGATAAACATCAGAAGAGCCTATTTCACCTTGCACACTCCTCATGGGTTGTCATACATTATCTCTGTGGAAATCAAATACTTTCTGTGAAACACCCACCCTGGGAATCACTTAGAAGTCACTTAACCCCTTTCTGATCTTCTTTCTTGGGACTTAAAGATTCATTTCCTACAGCATTATGGAACTAAGGGAGTTATTTTCAATATATCTCACATCCAGAGCTACTCTGCAATGGCCATTTATATCATTCAAAGACAAGAGCCCTATAAACTACATTATCTAGAGTCATTTGTCTTGTAATTTGATATTAAGATTACCTGATATGAGAAAATCTCTATAAATTTGAGGAAGGAAGGGCAACAATTCTTCCTATCTCCATCTCTAGAAGAAAACTGCTCTTCTGGAGTTGCTGAATTCTTTTAAATCTGCAGCTCCTTATGACAGATGAATCTACAGCACCAGAATTTTATGGGTTCAAAGGCATCACACCATGTTTCCTGGTGTAGCAATGACAACAGCTTCCACTAAACTCTCTTTAAAATACTAGCCGGTTATGATTAATATTTTCTTATCATTCAGTAGTCTAATTCTGTGGTGTGTACCTTAGGCTTACTTTTTAAATGGACGAACAATGAAATAGATTAACAAACAAGTGAACAGATAACCAATTCTACTGCTTCAAAATTACTTTGCAGTTACTTTTCTAAGTTAAGCCAAGCTAAATGTTTTTCGCTTAATTTTCTGTACTTTTCTGAGTTGGACTTTCACAAAGGCTTCTGGGGCTCACCTACAAATAGCATGCCAATTATTATGACTGCATGCAGAGCTGGGAGGGAGAACTAGTGAAGCCACAGTGAGAACCGATGTCTGCCTGGCCTGTTCTAAGGCTAATGGTTTCCTCTGTGATGTGTGCCCCTGGGATCTCTGTGTACCGCCAGATCCTATAACCCCGGTAAGCAGAAAAAGAATCGGCCATAGTCACAGTAAGAACTAAATTTATACCCGAAAGTGTGGAAACAGGAAGGGTGTCGTGAGGGTGATAGAGAAGTAGGAAATCTTACCGCCCATGAGCCTGCTGCCTGGCAGGAGTTTAAAGCCAGAAAATACCACCCTAGAGGAATCCAAATCAACTACCAATAGAGCCGCAGCGCTAAGGCAAGAAAACAAGTAAGGGAAGTAAACATGCCAAACTCTCACCCAGTCCTCCAGCATACTGCCAGTACCTCCTACTGCCCCAGACTATTTAAAGCCAGGTGAAAAGGGTATCACAATTTAAGTTCCCTGAAAAACACAGCAGGGAAGAAACTGGATTTGACCAAGTGCATGTGGAGAATGGCCAGGCAGGTGTGATCAGAACCTTCTACAATACAAACAGGAAGCAGCTTTAGTCCTATTGAGTGAGGGCCTGGATAACTGAGATTTTAATGTAAATCTGCTGCTTTTGAAACCAAACTTCGATGTTAAGGATGTTTGCCAAGTATTACATAAGTTAAGTACCCACTCTAATAGCTAGTCTGGGTTCCTTTCTCTTGTAATAAAATGCTTTGACTGAAAGCAACTTTGCAAGAAACTGCTTTGTTTCATTGCACACTTTCAGGTTACAGTTTTGGCACTGAGAGAAGGTGGGGTGGGAACTCAAGGCACAGATCTGAAGGAACGACTGCTCACTAATCTAGGCATCATTACTTCCAACCAGGAACCTCACTCACACTGAAGGAAATACAGCTGGGACCACAGAGGACGCTACTTGCTACTTGGCCCACTCATTGCTCATTCCAAAATCCATGCTTAGTTAGCTCATTTGAACAGCCCAGGACAATCTGCCTAGGTACAGTGCTGCAAACATAAATTAATTAATCATCAATACCATCTCCCTAAGACATGGCGACAGGCCAATCTGATCTAGTCAATTCCTCAATCATCAAGGCTTTTCTCTCAGGTTACTCCAGTTGACAAATAATACTAACTAGAACAGCAGGCATTAATCAAACTTGTGAAAGAGGGTCTCTATGTATATGTCCCTTCTTGCTTATGGAAGAAGTCAGCACTGGCCCTAGGGCTTAGAATTTGCCTTCAACCTTGTATTCACTATTACACTGACCATACAACCTCTTTTTCTTTTATCTAGTAAAAGCTCTCTTTTGCCTAATTCTAGCATCTCTACCTAAAAAGTCTCTATGCTTTGAGTTTCACCAACAAACAGCTACTAGTTTAAAATGATTACTTTCCCCAAAGAGGAAGTCTTTGATCACCGAAGCCAAATCCAACTGTGGAAATGTGTGTTTCTCTGCCTCTTACTAACATTTTATCTTAATTGGGGCAAGAGAGACTGCCTTGGAAAGTGGACTCTTTACCTGCACTCATGATACCTATGCTCACTTTCTGCTTTGTTAAATTCCCTGAGAAGGCACCCACAGAAATACTGGGGAGGGGTTGTTTTTAAGGCAATTGTGAAGGAAAAATGTAGCACCTCTCAATTAAAAACTCACTTTGATTCAATTCCCCTGTTTTTCTTCTAAAGCCTAAGAGGCCCCAAGCTTCATTTTGTAAACAATATTGTTCAATAAATTAGCCCATGGCCAAAGTCAATGTGAAGACATTCTATTCTCCCTTGCTTTTCTTTCCCCCTTTTGATTAGCATTTTTTTTCACAATTTATTCATTATATATCCTTATTGAAGCCCCCTTTCTCCACTCCTGCTAGTCCCACTTGCTTTGTCTGGCTGATTTCAGACCCTTCTCTAAATCACTGGTATGCTGATTTGCAAAGGAAAACTGGAGCAATTCCACAGAGTTCTACATAAAATGTCCACAAGATTAGTACAGAATACTGACTGTATTTTTATGAAGATAACTGGTAAAACTAGGGTTTGGAAAAAGAGACAATGAAGCTGTGCTCCAAGCTGTGATTGGTTTATAAAAAAATAAGCAGTATAATGGGAGTTAAGGATATTAAAAAATGTAAATTTCTAAATACGGAAACTTGACATTCCCCAACAAAGTGTGACTGGATTCAGAATCTTTGACATCTGCTTAAAAGCAAAGATTTGGACTGTATATCCTTTGAGTCAGACCCTCATACGTTCAGAGGATAGATAGCTAACCCATGAATCTCACCTCTCATTCTGTTTTTATTTGCTCATAGCTATTTATCAAATTTAAAAAGAGTAGATCTGGAACAATGAGTTATTTTACCAAAAGACCACTTTATGGCCTTTTGAAACAATCTGTTGTCTCGAACAACAGAGGTATAAGACAAGATTATTTGGCTAGCTAGATGGTTCAGCCAGTAAGGGCTTTTCCCATCCATAGTTTTCGGTCCATAAGATAACAGAGTTGCTAGCCTTGCCTTCCTCACATAATTCCTCTTGCCTCTGACACTAATCTGTTCCTTTTTCTATGTTTATTTTCTAACCACTCTTTATTTTTGTATAAATCAAAGAAGGACTTTATAAAGATTACTAAATCCTAAACTTTGTGGTGTTTTTTTTTCTAAAAGTACATTTTTCTTTCATCACTCTTGACTTTAAAGGGTAATGGGAGGTAGTGCTGTGTAGGAAGCCAGAGTTAGGTAGGTGGAGAAATCACAACAATTATTTCTAATTGCCACCGAAATTTTGCTTCTGTAGTAGAAGGAAGCTGGTTTAGATGACAGAAGTGTATGTCTGCTAAATAGGAGAAACGCAATTAGTGGTTAGCTGAGAGGCAGAGAAAAGATTTTACTTTCTAAATTGGAAGGAAATGTGAGTTAAGCAAGATATATAAGCTAGCTCAGGGACTGCCCAAATCTGTCATAGTCGCCAGAGAAACATCTTTTTCAAAACATATCTCAAAAACAAGTGAAATTTGTTTATGCATTATTAAATGTACTTACTCATCAGATACTCAAAACTGGAGTTTTTAAATTAGGAAAACTCTAACTGTCAGTTATATGTTATGTAATTTTTTTACATGTTGTTAACATTTATAACTTCATTACTTTCTAAAATGAAACAACCAAAAATGTATTCAATACGTGTTATAAAGTTTAGAGGAATTCATTAATTTTAAAAATGTTCCTTTATTTATTCTATTCCATTCATACTATAAAATAGATTCTTATTACTTTCAGGATACTAAACTTTTATTTAAATCACCATCTGTAAAATGGATACAAAAGATTTCAAACACATTGAAATCAAGTGTATGTATTTCACTATGAACATGGGTGAATGGCATACAGTGGCTGTTTAAAAAACACGGTTTAAGTTTTATCTCTCTTCCTTCCTTTTTATTTGTTTTCCTTAACTGTGGAATAGTGTAAAATGTGGGGAAAATTATAAATAGACTGTATCTATTTGAAATTTCTCATCAGTCTATTGCCTATCATTTACTCCTGGTTACTGAATATATATATGCATATATGTATATATTGATATGTATATATCAATAAATTCAAATTTGAAAGTTAAGATGTGAGCAACAGTCAATTTTGCATGTGAGCCCATGGGTTATCTGTTTTAGTCAGAAATCTACTAAAATATTAAATCATGAGTGTTAAAACTATTAATTAAAGATGAGGCTGGGAACTGGTCTTCTATGCAAGAGGTTTATTAGGTGGATATGAAGGGAGGGAAGGGAGAGCAGGACATGATGGGGAGAAAGAGAAGGAGAGAGGGGGAAAAGAGAGAGGAGGGGGAAGAGAGAAGTGTGCCCTGATAGAGCAAAGAGCAAGAGAGAGATCACATGTCGGGTTGTCCCTTTAAGGGGCAAGATAACTATGCCTTCCAGGTGTAGCCACCTGGCCAGCGAAACATGATGACATTATAAGTTGCTAGGTAACCCAGAAGCAGGTTTTGTCCCAAAATACTAGCAATGAGGATTCTTTTTCTCTTCCACTTTTAACTTTTTTTCACTTTACATCCTGGTTATAGCACAATTCCTCCTCACCTCCCAGTCCCACCCTCCCTCTGTCTCATTCCCTCCTTTCGCTCCCCCTCATAATCTAAGGAAAATGGTAGGCTCCCTTCTCATCCACCGCAGCTCATCAAGTCCTCTTTCCATGTATCCTGGCATGGTACTCTGGCAACGGGGCAGTGATCAAATAGCCGGCAAGTGAGTCCTTACATGATGCAGTTCCCCCTTTTCTTACCAGAGGACCCACATGAAGCGTAAGCTGCCCATGGGCGACATCTTTGTCGGGGGCCTGGGTCCAGTCCATGCATGGTCCTTGGTTGAGGTTTCGGTCTCAGCAAGCCCCTCTCAGTAAAGAATCACTTAACTCCTTAAAGAGATAAGAAGTATCAGAGTGTAAATTTCATCAAACCCAGGAGGTTATCTTGGTAGTAAACTCCTGGAAACATATGTGGTTTCAGACAGGGAAACAATAGTACAGTTAGAGCTGATGCTAGTCCTGTAGCTAGGATGGAGTCATACATTTCTTGGGCCCAAAACGAAGAAGAGAAGAAAGAAAAAAAACCCAGCATGGCCATTGGTATTGTAAGTAAAATAAAATTATATGTCAGGATCATTAACAAATATAGATTTGAAACAAAAACTTTTGTGATATTCTTGCAAAGCTGCTCAACATTACATTGGAATGGTCATTTGCTATAATTGAGCAGGGTTTATCACTACTGAGCAGAGAGTAATCAAATAAATTGAAGTAATATCACATCGTCACATCAAATTACTAAATACCATAGGAGATCTTAAAAGATACCAGGGGACTAGTGAAAAGATTCATGTCTTTTTTATGATGGCGAAATGAGAAATGGCTGATCTTAGGTTATGGGCTTCAGCTATGAGATATGTAAGTTTTGAGGATCTGAAGTGTATCATATTGACTAAAGTTAATTGCATAGCTATTAAGTTGATATTTAAGAACTGAGTGATGAAGATAGTCAAGATCTCTCACTCAACCCCATCCCCAATCCCACAAAAATGTTGGCTATGATGGAGAGGAATGCAGCAATTGATTTTATTATAATTATTATTATACAATGTATATTTACATCAAAGTGTAAGTATTTATTTGACAATTACGCATTTTAAAATTTATAAAGGGAATAGTTTTCAACTAATAAAACTTCAAGATAAAGGAAAAGCTTTACAATACAAACACACTGTTTAAGAAAAGTTATTTTTTTTGTAATTATTCTAATCCGTCTAGAATTTTCGACCTTACCATTCAAATATAATGTAGAGGCATGCAAAGTAGCTCAGTCTATACCTGCGTGAAGAGGGTTAGAACCAGAGTCTTATCTCCAGGACCAATGTGAAAAACTGAATGCTTTAAACCCATGGCAGGAGAGGAGGAGTCAGATAGATCCCTGGGTTAATTTTCCAACCATCCTAGCCTAACCAGAAAGTTCCAGAGACTCTCCATCTCAAAACACAAACAAGGTAGACAGCTCTTAGAAAATGACACCTGCAGTTCACCTCTCACTTATACACTTACTCATCCACAGCATCTTCTGTATGTTTATGTATGCAGCACACCCACCTGTAAGTTACTTTCTTTTACACATATACAGACTAATACTCACACATACACACACAACACACACACACACACATGATAACATGTGCTAGCACATGTATTTGCAGCCATGCAAACCCTTACCCATACACTCAAATATAAAAAAAAAAAAAATCTTTTTTTGTTTTTTCAAATTTCTTTTTTATCAAACCAGGGGAAACGATCTTTTTTTTTTTTCCAACCTCATTAATGACTGATGGATTTTTTAAAAATTTTAACATAATATTTTTATTGGTTACTTGGAAATTTAACATAATGTATGCCAATCACATTCATCGTCTTCCCAGATATATACCTTTGTAACTCCCTCCCCCCCCCAAAAAAAAAAAAAGAAAAGAAGGAGAAGGAGGAAGAGAAAGAAAGAAAAAAAATACCAAGTCCAAGTTGTTTTACACATATATACTCCCTGGAGCATGGTCAAACTTCCACTCACCAACCCGTTAAAGAAAACTGAGTCTTTCCCCACCTCCAGCACTGCCAGAAGCCCTCAACAGTGAAGAGCTACCTCAGCATTCCTATTGCCCTTCTTAAGAGTTCTCTTCAAGGACTTCCTGTCTAGACTGTGTCATTAGGGGTGGAGTCTGTCACAGAAGGAGTCTGGGTCTCTCATTCTCATGAGACTGCAGCCATCAGTCCATTGCAAAATGAGCTTCATTTCCCTTTATAGTCAGTGGCATCATGGTCCATGGTTACAGCATTGGTCATGGACATTAACATGAATTCAGGTGTCAGCACAAACCATGGAAATCCCTGTGGTCTTCTGTGATAACATGGGCCACATGCACCCGAATGGCTTTAAGCCACAACAGGACCAAGGACACCAACATGGCCTCAGGTAGAAGCATGGGTCACTCACATCAACATGGCTCTATCAGGATCACCAACCAGGGACATCCATATGTCCTCCTATTGCAGCTCAGACCACGAACATTCCCATTTTCATCAGTGCTAAATGGACTAGTCATCAACAGGGAGCCAAAGACAGCAACCTAGACCTCAACAGCAACACAGACTATGGACAGCAACATGGACTCAGGTGTCAGCACAGACCACACACATCAACATAGCCCCCAGTGGCATCAAGCCCCATGGGCACCAACATGGCTTCAGGCAGCAGTTCAGAAAACAGACATCGACTTGGCCTTCGGTGGAAGCATTGGCCATGGACATTCACACAGACCCCAGCTGAAGCCAGGTGATGGAGATCAGTATGGCCCTTGGCAGTATAAATAATTTCAAAACATAAACACTTAACATTTAATTCAAAGACAAACTAATTAAAGCAAACTAAATAAAATACTTTAAATAATTATTTAATATTTGACGTGTATAATATATAAGCTTCTTGCAAACAGTTATAACTCTGGTTTATTAAGAAATAAATCATTTAATGCTTCTAATGTAATATATGATTCAATGGTCCCATTTTATAGAAGAAATAACAAGTCTCAAAGAATATGGACAGTTTGTTCAAAGGTAAAAATAATCCACTGTGGAATAAAAACTTATATCTAGCCAACTCATTTCTAAAACCAGAAGTTTTCAGGTAAATTATATTAATTATGTAAAGCAAATATTCAAAAATAACTATGAGGATACACTATAATACAATATTTTAAAAATATATATTAGATATTGATGCAAGGTACTTTTGTTATCACTGTGTACTTTTTATAACCTTGCCACTACTTGTATGCATTATTTGTTTTAATAACTTTTGAAACAGGTTTTCAAGACTATTCTCAAAATGCTTATGAAGGCATATGTGTTGGTTTAAATGAGATATAACCATATAGTCTCTGGCATTGGAACACTTGCTCTACACCTGGTGCTGCTGTTTGGGGATATTCAAGTGTTAGCAGCTTGCTAGAGAAAGTACATCACTGTGGACCAACTTTGAGATTAAAAGCCCTGTACCAAGTTCAGTTTCCTCTCTACTTTCCTTTTTGTACTTGAAGATGAGAGCTGTCAAGTTCATGTTCCTACTGATATATCTGCTGTCTGCAACCTATTGTCTGCTGCCATGCGTCTCCATTATGATGGATTGTTACTCTCTAGAACCATAAGTCAAAACAAACTATTTCTTCTATAAGTTGTGTGTGGTCATGTTATTTTATCATGAAACCAGAATAGTAGCTAATGTAGCAAGGATGATCTTAATCTTCTGATTTTCCTTCCCCTATTTCTTGAGTGCTAAGATCACAGATGTATGCCAACACACCCAGTTTTATGTGGTGCTTGGGGCTGAACCCAGGGATTTGTGCTTCTCAGGAAGTCTACCAAATGAACTATATCCACTCTCATTACATAATATCTGCAGCCTCCATTTCACACAAGAGAACTGAGACACAGATATAAGATGTTATCCCAACCTTAGATGAGCAGTGTTCAGTGTCCCTCTAAACTGCCCTGTGAGAAGCCACCTTGTGTTTAGTGTCCTCACAAGTAGAATTGATAAGAACATTTGCCCCTGATGTCTCATTGTTGCTGAAATCAGACTCAATGCTTAACCCTCCTACTCAATTTAGAACTTAATGCATAGTTCTTTATATTCTGAATCTACACATTTCTCTCCATCCTTACTCTAGCTTGACTTTGCCAAATCAGGTATTGTCTGGAATTCTGCAGAGATTTCTAGTTAGTTTGCATAATTTCCCTATGATGAATTTTTCATATAGCAAACTGACTGAACTTACCTAAATTGTGAATCTAATGATGCCACGTTGACACATGGAAATCCCAAATAGGATTTCAGATTTTCAGTCTCTCCAACTCTCTTTTATTTGCCTCTACAAGCTCAGCACATCTGACACCCTCCTGTTCTGACTACATCAAGACCCCTCTTTCTTTCCCTCCCCATGTGCCCTGCCACAGCTTTCTTTCTCTTCAAACAACAGCGTGGACTGTTTTCTGCCTGAGGGCATTTTCAGCATTTTCATTGATTCATACAGACTAAACAACACCCAACTGAATTTCATTCTTAACATAAAACTATTTGATACTTGTTTGCTTAGTACTTTATTTCTTTCACTTTGTTTTGTCTCTTCAGCAGCCTGTAGCTGTAAGGGCTTTAGAGCTGCTTCTGTTTTCCTTGGTGCTGCTCTCTTCTTCTTGGTGTCTATGATAGTACACATTACACTTGTTTCCATATCAATACCTGTTTACCTAGCAAGTGAATACAGAAGTAAACAAATAAAAGCAACCAGCAAACTGAAACTGTTTTATCTTATTTAATTCCTTTGAGGAAAATTAGGCTTAGTTAGAGTTTGAAGATTTACATGAAAACACAGGTATGTTAATGCCTCAAAGAGTGACAAACATTTTTGCCTAGTTTAAAATGGCCAAGCACAATCCTACGCCTGTTAAATATAGATCCATGGTGGTTATGTTAAAAGCAAAATGCTTTAATGTTAGAATAAAGGTGTGAGTGTGAGTATCTCTGTGTATTGATGGTTCTGGCAGAGAGAATGTATCTTCAGTGAGATGACAAAAATAATTTTTCTTTGTGCTTTTAGAATGTCAATAAATTTAAAGGGTACATACTGAATATGTTTGATTCAAACCATCTGTGCTGATTAGTTTTTTGTCAATTGACGTAGCTACAGTAATCTAAGGAGAAGACATTACTGAGAAAATTTTTCTATCAGAGTGGCCCCGCAGGCATATCAGCGGACATTCTCTTCAAATTGATGTTTGATGTGGTAGGGCTCAGCTCTATAAGGGTAGTGACTTTAGGAAAGGTGTTATGGATCATATATAAAAACAATATTCCTCCTTCGTCTCTACGTCAGTTCTTGCCTCTGGTTTGTACATTTAGTTCCTATCCTGACATCTCCAAGTAATTCACTATGAATTTTAAAATAAAATACACCCCTTTTCATCAATTAGCTATTATTGTTTTGGTTTATTTTTTGTTATTGTTATTTGTTTGTTTCATTTCTGAGACAGGATCTAATGTTGATGTTTTGATGCAAGGCTTGGAAAGAGGCTAGCCTTGAAATCATAGAGCTCTACCTCCACCTGTTTCCTGGGTTAACAGGGCAAGCCATCTTGCCCAGTTTCTAAGCTGCTTTTGGTTATAGTGTTTATCACAGCAATATAAACCAAACTAAACCAAACTAAAGTACTAACTTTACAATAATTTTAATGTATCTTCAATTGTTTAAACATATTCATCTACATATTTTGTGTTTGGGGATTAAATGTCTCTAATTGTCTACTAGGTTTCTAGCTGGTTCTGTTACTTGCGCAGACTCTAAAACCTTTAGGAGCTGGATCATTGCTGAAAAAAAATGCATCAATAGGTACGATCTTTGTAGGATTTTAGCATGACATCGCTGGGGATAGTCTTTGAGGGATTTTAGCATCATACCACTTTCTGTTCATCCTCTCTCTGCTTACTAACTTCCTGGCTACCAGGTTGGCCTCATGCTTCTGATGCTGTGACTTTCCCTTCACAATGAGCTATATTTCCTCTTTCCAGAACCCAAAGTAAAACTTTTCCCCTAAAAGTTACTTTATAAGGATATTCTGTCACCAAATCAAAAAAGTAACTAACACCACATGTTCCTTACCTTATATAAACATAACTTGTCTATTATGACAGGAAGTAAATCAAAATCCATTTGTTTATATACAATTTTAGTATGTAAACTGAGCATGTAACTGACTCATTGACATGTAGTTGTTTTTTAATTTCCTCTCCATGGCAACAGCATATCCAACTCTCAGAATTAACTACATAAACCTTGTCCACAAAATATCTTCCTGTATAATAATCAAGCAGTTCTGCTTTTTAAACAAAGAAGACAGAAGCAAAAGACCAAATATTTGTGCACCTTTATTTGTGAGTGTGAAAACATAGACAGTGTACGCTGCCATGGAAAGCTAATGTTAAATCATGAAAACTTGAGTGTGACTGACTAAGAGATGATCTTAACTCAGCTGGGTAAATGCAGTAAGGAAGCCTTTAAAAAAGGTAAATTACACCTTCATACATGTGTGTCTATAAATATGTACACATTTTTCTCAGTTATGTACACATTACATAATTACATAGGAGGAAACAAAAATAAAGTTCAAATAACTCTCCATCTTTCTGTATTCTTTAGTGAGCTCCCTTTTTCATTAGGATTTGCTCAACATACATCTCACCTCACAGATATGACTTCTTTGCAAAGATTAAGGTGATGCAGCATCTAAGTGCATAGAGGTGGATTTTCAATGAAGCCAGAAGGAAAAATAAATCATTTTTCCAAATCCATGATGGAAACAGCTCATACCAATCTTGGTGGTGCTGTTTTCATAAGAAAAGAAATCACTGTTACTTTCCCACCTTCTGCTTCTATTGGTTGTCGTTCATCTCACAGAAGAGAAAGAAAGGAAATTCCTTTTGTTAGTGTCACATAATAAGCAATTGGAGTTAGAAATCTAATCAGTTTCTTACTTTGGTTACCTGTTTCACAAGCTTGGCATGCTCCCAATTTTATGAACCTAGTAAGAACTCAGAGAAATTGGCTATTGTATATTTTATACTCTGAGATCGTCATGCTCATCAGTAAGACAATGCTGGGCTGATTCCAGTCATAAGGCAAATTTAATTGTGTCATAGATCTGAAGACACCAACTTTGAACATATTCATTATCAATATGGGCATGCTTTAGATAGTCAGTATGTATTCATTGACATGAAGAAGAAATCAGACACACTGACAATAACAGTGAGAACAGAAAAAAATATACCAAGATACATCCATGTAATGTATAATCTTCAAGTATGCATATCTGCTTCTCAAAATGGTACTAGAATTGCTTTTTTAAAATATGTATTTGAGTATGTTTAGAAAAATTTAGGGCCAGAAAAAATGTTCAGTGCATAATGACATTGTCAGTGCAAATAGTAAACCCATGTAAAGTGAAAAGTAAGAAGCAATTCATGATGTTATTGTCTGAACTCCACACAATCATCTATGGTACCTCATGCTCACACACACATATTACATAGAAAAGTGCATGCACACATACAAATTAATAATAATAAATATTAGAAAAATGAAATGCTATACAGGAGTCACTTTTCTTCTTCCAATATTATTTCTGATAAGTAAATACTGATAGTAAGGTTATCTGTAGCTACTGGGCTCAGAAATTAACAATGGGAATTAATGAGAACACGGTCACAGCAACTGTACTTCTTTTCTTCCTGCTTAAAGGCATGTAAAAAGTAAATAAAAAGAATGAAAAAGTTAGGTACGATGAAGCACATTTTTAATCACAGTACTCAGGAGGTAGAGATAGAAGCAACTCTATGAATTCAAGGTCAGTTTGGTCTACATAGCAAATTCCAAACAAGCCTGTCTATGTAATGAAACTGTGTACCCGGAACCAAAAAAAAAAAAAGTTTTTATTTTTGTAAGATATAATAGAAGATAAAGAAAATTTCTTTGTTAAAAATACTTTATTTCTCTCTGTGTGTGTATGTGTATGCGCACAAACACTCACGCGCATGCACACATATATGTTACATATGTGCAGGTAGTTCAGAAGGCATTGGACCTCCCAGACCTGAAAATATTATAAGTTATAAGCTACCCAATGCTGTTTCTGATAATTGAATCCATGTCCTCCACAGGAGCAGCAGGTGCTCTTAAGCACTGAGGCAACTCTTCTGGCCCAGTTCAGGAGAATATCTAAGGAAGAATTCCAGAAGAGATTTGCATTTCATGATAAAAGTAATAGGCCATAAGTTGAACTGAAAGGAACAGGCTAGCTTTACAGGTTTCTTTATAAATTCTATACCCCATGTTAAACTAAATTCTCCCAGCACTTTTACAGAAGGCAGGAGGAGGAGCCGATAAATTGAAACAAGACCCATTGCAAAGGAATGCAAAATGTCTCCTCTTTACTGTGGAGGAGTGTCCAGATCTGCAGTAGGAGACAACGTTGCTAAGTAACCATCCAGATGTCACAGTTCCCCAACCCAGATAGGCGCAGGACTTGGCACCTAAAATGAACCAATCATTTTAAAAGTCAATTACCCAATCCAGTGTCACCAAGCTTGCAACCTCCGCGATTCCTGTGCTCCTTCCTTTAAAAACCTCAGATTCCTGTCTCTCCTGGCTGTTCCTCGCTGGTTTTGTGGGGGGCAGCCCCGTCGTACGATGGCTGAATTAAACCTCTTGCTACTGCATCGATGATTAGTCTCCTGAGTTCTCTTCATCCCCCTCAGGAAGTTAAGGACCCCTAGGGTCCCCCCGTTTGGGCCTAACAGAACACATTTGTTATAAAGGAGAAAATTGATATTTTCAATATATAAGTTCTGATTAGTACGCCAATAATTAAATCAAACTAATATACATACAAACATTTTACTTATTGGTATTCCTGAAGTGTAGGAGACTGTGAAATTAAATCCTTCTTACTTGTTTCTAATAGCTACAAAGTGATTAAGAATTAGCGCTGTTTCATGTTGACAGATAAAAACTGGTTGCTAAATTTCTAATTAGGAAAAAAAAAAACTCCTTTAAAATCAGTTTAAAATTTAAGGACTTTGGAAAACAACTCTCAATTTCTTTGTTAAAAGCTATGAGCAGGCAAATACCCATTTTTTTGAAAAGAGTTTCTTCCATTTAGCTCATGACCGAGTTATCTGAGATGAGGAAGCCTCCAGTGAGAAAATATTCCCATCAGACTGGTCTGTTGGCAAGTCCGCAGGGCATTTCCTTGATTTACAATTAGAATGGGTGGGCCCAGCATACTGAGGACAGTGCATGAACTCATGGTCCTAGAGCTATAAAAAATCAGGTTGAGCAAGTCAGTAAGCAGCATTCCTTCATGGTCTCTGCTTCAGTTCCTACTTCTAGGTTTCTGTCTTTAGTTCTTGCCCTGAGGTCCCTCAATAATGGGCTGTGATCGGGACATGTAAGCCAAATGAACCCTTCCTCTTCAGGTTGCTATTACTCGTGCTCTTTCCCAGCAAAGGAGAGTAACTAAGACATTAGTTTTTCTTTTCAGTATTTTTATTCTGCTGTGTTTATTACGAAACTAAAAACATGAAATTACATGTAAGTATAATATTGCTCTTCCTAAAAGTATTAGAATTTTTTCACATGTAGAAAAACTTGGTTTTATTTTAAAGTTTCTTAATATTGTATTCAATAAGGCAAATGCAACATGATTGAAGGATGGTACACTATTTTTCCGTGAAATGTATAAATTTGTATCAGGACATTGAGATGTGAGACAAAAAGGAGCTGAGAGCTTCAGGGCATAATTTTCTTCATTATAAAAACAGCTGATTAAAAGATTAACTACCCTTGCATTCCCAAAATTTTTGCATATTGAAATAATGTAAGGATATAAACTGAGACATTCATAGGCAAAATAACAATGAGAAGAGAGCAAAAGTAAAATAATGATAATAATAATAATAAACAGATGTTCCTCAAATACATTATTATAGTGAATCTGTTGAATTAACAAAACATGGTAATATCTACATTCAGAAATATCTTAATATGGCTAGGTGTAGTGGTTTATGCCTATAATCCCAGCACTCAAGAAGATAAGGCAGACATATTCTGAGTTCAATGACATTCTAGACTACACAGTGGCTATAGAACCAGCATAGATTAAGTAAAAAGAAAACAAAAGAAAAAACTGGGGCATTGATGAACCAGAGTTTATCAAAGTCACCATGACGTCCTCTATGATTGACTGATGCCAGGCTTTCGCATGACTAGTGTACAGTGTATAGCTAACATGAGTTTGTGACAGCGATACCCAAATGACAGTATTTCCCAGGCCTTCTCCCTGACCTTCAGCTCTTACATTCTTTCTACTGTTCTCTTCAACGTTGCCCCTCCCACTCCTCGTGCCTTAGAGAGGTATAGTGTAAATGTCCTCTTAAGGGCTGAGCACTAAACTTTCAGGTATTTTCAGCATCTTAAGCAGCTGTTTATCACTGCATTCACCATCAGTCACTCAAAGAGAAGCATCTTAGTCTACTGTTAAGAGTAACATTTGCCTATGAGTATAAAAAAAATGTATTAGAAAGGCAATTTGACAGCATGTCCATTTTGGCAAAAGACAAAAAAAAAAAAAAAAAAATGAAGTAACCTCCCTCAGGGTCTTTGGTATCTCCAGCAGGAACACTATCAGGAAAATACAAAGATAATACAAAGGAGGAGAATATTTTCAAAAGCCAAAGAATTCAGAAATATTCACTAAAACCATGAAACAGTTTTACTCCTATTGATAGGAACCAAAACCATAATGGTGACACTATCAGTTTCTTCTGAGCTTACAGGGAATCACAGAGATTCTCATTAATTGTTAATAGAAACACTCAATGATGCAGCCATGTTGGAAGACAGATTAGGATTTTCACACAAAACCAAATGTATTTTTTTATCATATAATACAATGGTTGATCTGTTTGATTGTTAGACATAGATCTTAAATTTTTAATCAATGTAAAATTCTACAGGACATTTTTTAGCAACCTTATTCATAACTGCATAATAAATGAAAGTAATCAATATTCCCTTCAGTAGGTAAATAGATAGACGAATGATGGCACTTGCAGCCAATAAAATATTTATTATAATTAAAGAGAATTAGCTATCAAACTTCAGAAATCCATTGGAAAAGAGCTGAAAATATAGGAGCATTCTAGGATGCTTGCCTGGTATGCAGAAAGCTGTAGGTTCTGCTTTTAGAACCCAACCAAGCACACATAAAGAGTGGAAGAAATTCATCAATATAAAAATTCTAGGTGTTTCCGTCTACTTATTATCCTACTGTTATGGAATTCTGAAACAAACTAACAAAACAAAACTACCTAAGGAAAAAAATATAGTTTCTAGAGGATGAAATGGAAAACAAAATTGTCCATAAACAGAAATGTCTATATGATGATAGTAAATAAATGAACATGGAGAATGATGGTAGATAAAAGAACATGAAGCACAAAGAAGAAACCTAGAGTTGACAAAATTACTCAGCAGATTAAGTTCTTGCTGCTGAGTCTAATGACATAATATCATTCCTTGGAATTCATACAGTGAACAGAGAGAGTGGATTTCCAAAAGGTATTCTCTGACTACTACACTTAGAAAATGGCAAACACACACACACACACACACACACACACACACACACACATCCTTGCATACACAAGCACACACAAAAATAAATAAATAATAAGTGAAAACAAAATAAATAATGTTTTAAAAATAAACTAAATTTGAGTTATGGACTTTGAAATGATTACAATGCATCAATAAGGCTAATGAGTTGTAATAATTTGACAACTCTTCTCAATGCCTTAAAAATTTAGCTGGCCTCTTATCACTCTGACTTTTTATGAAGTATGCTCCTCACAAATGGAGTATACACTTAAATAACTACTGGTAATTCTTTTTAGATGAAGCAGTCAGGGTAAATTACAGAAAATGAAAGTAGACCCATGGTTTCTCAAGGCTGAGAGAGGAACAAAAGATGAGAAACGGCTGCTCACACCTTTGTTTTATTTCTAAGATAAACTTGTTCTGAAATTAGTGCTGATTCTACAATTTTATAATCTGTAAAATCCACAGAATTTTAAGGCTTAGAAGAGTATACTTTATGGCTTGTGAATTATGTCAGAGTAACCTCAAAAGAGGAATAAACAAGGATAAAAAATGTCTCTCTGTAGTAGAAATCAGAAAGAACCTCACGTATTCTTGGGATTTCACTTTTCTAGTAAATGCTTTAGCTATCTGGGTTTCTATAAAGAGGTAATACTACTTTTCTCTTAGTAAGACAGATAAAAAATTTTATGCTTTTCCTATGTTTTCAATTATCTAAAGATTTTTATTAAATGTTCAATTTTTCTTATAAATTTAAAATGTCAGTAGTAACATAAGTAACAAAAATTTTAATACCAATTTGTCTTATTATAAAATGACAGATTATAGGCCTATATATTTATAAACAATGTTATGATCCGTAAAAATTGTTCTAGTTAAGTTTCTGCTGCTATGATAAACACAATGATCAAAAGCAAGTTGAGGAGGAGAGAGTTTATTAGGCTTATAGTGCACAGTCAACATGAAAGGAATCCAGAGCAAGAACTCAGGCAGGAACCTATAGGCAGCAACTGAAGCAGAAAGCACAGAGGAATGCTACTTATTGGCTTGATTCCCCTGGCTTGGCTAACTGTCTTTTATATACATCCCAGTTACACATGCTTAGAGATGCTCACAATGGACTGGTCCTTCATATATCTATTAAGAACTTAAAAAAAAAAAAAAAGACTCTCAGTCATGGTCACAAGTCCATCTAAAGGAAACAATTCTTCTGTTGAATTTCCCTCTTCCTAGGTGTGCCAAATTGACAATGGAAACTATGAAGAACATAGTTTGAATAATAAAATAAATATAGTTATTATTTTATGACCTTAAATATCTGTAATTTTTGGTAGTGAGAAATATTTTAACTCTGATTTTATTTTTTAATTTAGATTTATTTTTATTATTTATTCACTTTATATCCTGATTGTAGGCCCTTCCCTTGTCTCCTCCTGGTCTCCCTTCTGTCCTTCTTCAACTCGCTTCCCCTCCGCTAGTCATAATAAATGGGAGCCATCCTTCTCTATCATTTGACTGGAGCCTATCAAGTCTGAATAGGCTAGCGACAAATGGAAGGGGAGGAGGCTGTCCCCTAACTGTAGACTGGGGGAGGGGCATAGGAGGAGAAGAGGGAGGGAGGGATTGGGAGGGGACAAGGGAGGGGGATACAGCTGGGATACAAAGTGAATGTAATAAATTTGAAAAAAAATCCAATATATTAAGAAAAAAAAAAAAAAAGACTGTCTGCATCCTCTTCCTCTGTGGCCTGGCAAGTCACCCCCTCCCTCCACCAGGGAGAAGTGAGGGGAACAGAGTCCATGTCAGAGGCAGCCCCTGCTTCTGCTTATTAGGGAACCCACATGGAGTCTGAGCTGCCTATTGGCTACATCTGAGCAGGGATCTAGTTCCTTTTCATGAGTGGTCCTTGGTTGATGCATCACTCTCTGCATGGCCCTATGGGCCCAGATTTGTTGGTTCTGTTGGTCTTCTTCTTCGAGATCCTGTCCACTATGGGTCTTTCTATTTACACACCCTTTCCTAGGACTCCCTGCACTCTGCCCAAAGTTTTGCTGTGAGTCTTATCTGCTTTGATCGCCTGAAGGACAGAGTCATTCAGAGAATATTTATGGGAGGCTTCCATCCTGTTCCCTCTGGTTGTCTGCTTCCAGTGTCTATTCTGTTTGCCCTTCTGAGTGAGAATTAAGGATCCTCCCTAGGGTCTTCTTTGTTATTTAGCTTCTTTATGTCCGTGGACTGTAGCATGCTTATCCTGTATATTACATCTAATATTAACTTAAAAGTGTATTCCGTACCTGTCTTTCTGTTTCTGATTTACATCACTCAGGATGATCTTTTCTAGTTCCATCCATTTGCCTGCAAATTTCATGATTTCCTTGGTTTTAACAGTTGAGTAGTATTCCATTATGTAAATGTGCAACAGTTTCTTTATTCTTCGGTTGAAGGACATTTAGGTTATTTCAAGATTCTGGCAATTATGAATAAAGCAGCTATGAACATAGCTGAGAAAATGTCCTTTTTGGAGTACCTTTTGTGTAGATACCCAGGAGTGGTACAGTTGGGTCTTAAAGTAGCAATATTACCAACTGTCTGAGAAAACAACAGATTGGTTTCCAAAGTGGTTGTACAACTTTGCACTTCCACCAGCAATGGAGGAATGTCAGAGTTTTTTGATTTGCATTTCTCTGATGACTAAGAATATTGACCATTTCTTTAGATATTTCTCCACCATTCTGTATAACTCTGTTGAGAATTCTGTTTAGTTCTATGCCCCATTTATTTACTTATTTATTTACTTATTTGTTATTACAAATTATTCACTTTGTATCCCAGCTGTAGCCCCCTCCCTCAGCGTCTCCGATTCCCACCCTCTTCCCTCCCTCTTCTCCTCCTATGTCCTGCCCTCTTCTCCTCCCATTCCCCTCCCTCAGACCACTGATAGGGGAGGTCCTATTATTTTTATCCCTGATTTTAAATAAACCACACATTAGTTCTAGTTATCCTGAATGTTCTTTTTACTAGGTATTTAAAAAAGATATTTCCCTGGAATTGAGGCAGACTACCCATAATACCCTGTGCTTTGCTAATCATTGCCCTCTCCTCTTGTTCTAAGAATATTTCTGGTGCTATAATCCAGAGACTGATGTGCCTATAGGCATTTTTTCAATTTACTGACTCGCAACATTTTTGTGGAAATACCTAGGAATATAATTGGTGGATCACATGGTAATCTCTATGCTGTTTTGTTGTTGCCATTGTTTGGTTTTGTTTGTTTGTTTGGTTGGTTATTTTCCAGACAGGGTTTCTCTGTGTAGCCTTGGATGTCCTGCACTTGCTTTATAGAGCAGGCTGGCTGCAAAATCACAGATACCTGCCTGCCTCTGCCTCCCTGAGTGCTGGGATTTTAAGTATGTGTGACTGCATCTAGCTCATTTTTGTTTTTATTTTGAGGAATATCTGTTTTCCATCATGATGATAATTTTTACATTATCATCAACAGTGTCAGACTTTCCTTTCTGCACAGCAATTCACACGCCATGACTTTTATTTATTTATTTATTTATTTATTTATTTATTTACTTATTTATTTATCTATCTATCTATTTATTTATTTATTTATTTATACAGTTTGTTCACCTTGTATCCCAGCCACAGCCCCCTCCCTTGACTCCTCTCAATCCCACCCACCCTTCCTCTTCTCTCCCTATGTCCCTCCCCCAGTTCACTGATAGAGAAGGTCCTCTTCCCTTTCCATCTGACCTTAGCCTTCAGGGCTCATCAGGACTGGTGGCATTGTCTTTCTCTGTGGACTTCACTCCCATGGGGAGGTGAAGAGAGAGTCTGCCACTGAGTTCATGCCAAAGAAAGCCTCTGCTCCCCTTTCTGCTCCCCACTTCGATACTGAGTCTATGGGTTACATCTGAGCCAAGGTTTTGGGTCCTCTCCTTACATTGTCCTTAGTTGGGGTATTAGTCTCTGCAGGCTCGCAGGGCTCAGTTTTTTTATTTTATTTATTTTTATTTTTATTTTTTGTTCTGTTGTTCTCGTTGGGGAGCTCCTGTCCCCTCCAAGTCTTTCTGTTTCCCTCTTCTTTGATAAAATTCAATGCCCTCTTCCCAAAGTTTGGCTATGAGTCTCAGCCTCTGCTTCGATACCTCTTTTCTTAAAGATTTGTCTCACTTATGAGTGTGGCTTTACCAGTAACATGGAATTCACATTATTTCAGTTTGGGATATTTTATTTTATTTTTATTATTTAATCACTTTACAGCCTGATCCCAGCACCCTCACTCCTCTCTTCCCAGTCCTGCCCTCACACTTCCTCCTCCCATTCTACCTCTCCTTCTCCTCAGAGAAGTGGAGGTCCCCAAGGACTATAAACCCAACCTTGCACCTCAAGTCACACTAGAACTAAATGCATCCTCTCCCACTGAGGCCTGACAAGGCAGTCTAGATAGGGGAAAGGGATCCAGAATCAGGCAGAGTCAGAGACAACTCCTACTACCATTGTTAGTGGACTCACAGGTTGACCAAGCTGCACATCTGCTGCATGTACAGGTCCAGACTACTATTGGTGTGAAATGGAATCTCAGAATCCTTTTGATTTGCATTTCCCTGATGACTAAGGATTGGGGCATTTCTTTTTTTTTTAATTTTAAATTTTCTTTCTTCTTTGTTTCCTTCTATCTTTATATACTTTATATCCTGAAAGAAGCCCCCTTCTTCCCCTCCTCCCAGCCCCATCCACCCACCCTCTTCATCCTTTTCCCCCTCCCCTACCAATAATGGGAAAGGAGATCCCCTACCAACCTATCCAGCCCATCTAGTCTCATCAGGACTAAATGCATCCACTTCCACTGAGGCCAGACAAGGCAACTCAGTTTGGGAAAAGTGCTCCAAAAGCAGGCAACAGAGGTTTTGGTAAGACAGCCTTTGCTTCTATTGCTATGGGACCCTCATGAAGACCAAGCTAGATCCAGTCTGTGCTTGCTCTTGAGTTGGTGGTTCATTTTCTGTGAGCTACCATGGGCCTAGGTTATTTGATGTTATTGGTCTTCTTGTGGAGTTCTTGTTTCCTCCAGATCCTTCTATCCTTTCCCCAACTCTTCTACAAGACTAACTGAGCTGCTGGAACAAACAATCAAACATTAGGCAGTGAACATTTATTTAAGTGCTTCTCAGCCGTTAGAGATTCCTTTGTATAGACTTCCCTGTTTAGATCTGTACTCCATTTTTAATTTAGGTTGCTGTTTAACTTCTTCTGTTTTTTATATATTTTGGATATTATATACCTGTTCTATATAGGGTTGGGGAAGATCATTTCCCACATTGTAGACTGCCGTTTTGTCCTTCACAATAGCCACAAATAATATAAAATATCTTTAGGTAACTCTAAGCAAGAAAGAGAAAGACTTGCATTACAAAAACTTCAAATGATTCAAGAAAAAGGTTGAGGAAGATATCAGAAGATAGAAAGATCAGTAGGATTAACAGTAGAAAAATTGCCATCTTACTAAAGCAATCTAAACATTCACTGCAATTCCCATTAAAATTCCAACATAGTTAGTTCTTTACAGACCTTTAAAGATCAATACTCAACTTAATATGGGAAAACAAAAAACCCAGAAAAGCTAAAAACATTCTGTACAATAATCACCACCCCTGATTTCTGGCATAAAATGCCTGATTCTAGCATAAAATGATCAATTGAATCAAACTGAAAACCCAGAATTAAACCCATATGCCTCCATATACCTGACTTTTTAAACGAGGAAGCCAAACAAAACCATACAATAAAAGAAAGAAAGAAAGAAAGAAAGAAAGAAAGAAAGAAAGAAAGAAAGAAAGAAAGAAAGAAAGAAGGAAGGAAGGAAAGAAAGAAAGAAAGAAAGAAAGAAAGAAAGAAAGAAAGAAAGAAAGAAAGAAAGAAAGAAGAAGAAAAAAAGCTTGTTCAACAAAGGGTGCTAGTCTAACTGGTGTCTGCATGTAGTAGAATGCAAATAGACACATATCCATCACCTTGCACAATACTCAAGTCCAAGTGGATCAAAGACCTTGACATAAAACCAGAAATACCAAGTCTTTTAGAAGAGAAAATGAGAATCAACCTTGAACTCATTGGCACAGGAAACAACTTCCTGAACAGAACACCAGCAGCTCAGGCAGCAAGATCAACAATTAAATGGGACTTCATGAAACTGAAAACCTTCTGCAAGGCATTATTCCGGTTTTAATATGCATTAATGTATTTAATATATATAAAGAATAACAGTCTCTAAAATTCTGTGTCATCATCATTGCATTTAAAAAGTGCTCAAAATCTCACTTCTACTGAACACAGATGATTTTGGGAATGCTATGGAGTATGTATATTAACTCCATTTCTGGTCTGTTAAGTATGTTTCCACACAGACCATATCAGTGATGTAGTTCATCTCAAATCAGTTCTTTTTCCAATTTCTTATGTTTCTTTGTTTTTCTAGTTTTTTCTCCAAATTTGTTTTCTTATCTATAGCTTCCAAAATATCAAGAAAATATTCAATCTCCACTGTTATGCCAATGGACAGGAGATTCTGGAATGTGGGATTGCAACAGTTTATGTCCTAGGCACACATTCAATGACTAATGATGTGAACTTAACACATGATTGCCCTTACTTTTCTTGAAGGAAATATTGAAAAACTAATCTCTCAGGTTTGACAATGTAAGGTTTCAGGAATAAAGTTTTTGTTTGTTTAAAAAATACTGGAGAATTACCGACTAGTTAAGAAACTTTCCCAGAGCTAGAACTTTACTTCCAGAAAAATAGACATGTCCACCATATTACTATGGGCTGTGAAGGATTAGAGACTCAATTCTTTTTCAAAGTCTAATTATAGAAAATACTATGGACAGAATTTTTGAACATACTTAGTCACTACTCTTTGCCCTTCTCCTCACTCTCACTGACTTCAAATTTATTTTAAACATGTACTTTTTGATAGGTACAGATATAGATATGATAGAGATAGAGATAGAGATAGAAATGATATAGATATAGATATAGATGATATAGGTGATATAGATATAGATATCTATATCAATGTGTGTGCAATGTCTTCTGAAGCCAAGAGAGAGCACCAGATCCCCTGGGTCCTCCAGTTACTGGTGGTTGTAAGCTGCCCAACTTGAATGCTGGAAACCAAACTTTTGGTCTTAAAAAGCAGCAAGCACTTTTAACTGCTGATCTACCATTCCAGACTTCCAAAAGTAATTAAAATAATAAAACATACCTTATCAGATTTCTTCCTGAGTCCATATTTGTAATAAATAATTCTCTCACAGATCAATACATATGAATTCACTTTATGCTATCACCTTCAATTAATCCATGAAACTTAGAAATTCAGTGCTTACAACCATAGTCATGAATCTCCTCACAGCTTGTAGGAGCCTATCACTTATCAGGAATATGGTAGGGTATTTTTAAAACATATTAATGCATTTAGATTATCTAAATGCTATGTATCTATGGTCATCAGTCATAGTAAACTCTAGAATCCTGATAAATCAGTTTGCCAATTTTTTGTGCCTCAATGTTCACTGAAAATGACAATCATAAATCATAGTAATGCAAATTTATCATCTCCCTGTGAATATGGTTGAAAAACCTATATGATATTTTAACATCTTAATCATGAAAATGTGATTTAGATAAGAAATATACTGATATTATCAAAATTTTGAAATGTCAAAATGAAACAACAAAGTAGCATTTCCAAGTTGGTAAAATATGCTTTGGACTATAAACTACACTGTCATATTTAATTCAATAATAAATAAGATTATTTTATCTGGTAGTCCCATTTCCTCTTTCCTCTTCTTGATATTAAGTAAAGTTTTCAGAACTATATTCCTTGTTACAATACTATTATGATTGTTATGATTCACATTATGGCTTTTGGGCTTTTCATGTCTATCAGGCACCAAACTATCTTTGTAGAATGGATGTTTGATGACACATTGTATCTCATATTTTACCCAGAAGAACTGAAGAGACTGAACTGACAATACTCTCTATCTACTTCTGAAAAGGAATCTGTGATAACACATTAAATTAAAAGTTGAGAAAGATGTTTTTATTAAGCTCATTTTGCAGGTGATAAAACTAAGTTTCTGAGTGAATCACTGACTTTTTAAGAGCAAACCATGAATTTGTAAGAAGGAAATTTAATTTAATTCAGATCTAATGTAATATATAATATAAAAGGAAATTGTGTATATTAATAGGTTTATATTTTAAAAGGATATGTAAACAGGGAGACATAGTACCAGTGATAAGTAAAATCAGGAGTTGTCAAATAAAATTCATAGTATTAATTAAATCTGCTTCAAAGAAGAGGAAAGCACAACATTGTTCAATTAAATATAAATCTTCCCTTTTTATTTCTAGTACAAATGATACTCATGCATATCTTCAGTTATGGCACAGCAATTAGGATAAGTTTTTACTGTATCTACATATGAACTGTCTCCAAAGACAAATTGAAGCCACTAAATGATGAGTTCAATAGAAGAGCAGAAATTTAGTTTTTTGTTTGTTTGTGTTTTCAGTCTTCTCTGTCTCAAAAAAATTACTCTTGTATTAAAATATCTATTTAAGCAGCATTGAGGAAACAATTTTCCAAGGCTATGCTTAAGATGGGTCAGGAACTTTTAGGTGACCAACTAATTGTTTGAAAATTTGTGAAGTCTGTCTACAGACAAACTTGATCATCTAACTAAAAAAAAAAAAAAAAAAAAAAAAAGAATCCAGCAG
>REGO01000080.1:5730259-5743621 GCA_010120015.1 Rhombomys opimus | reverse complement strand
ATAAAACAGGATCAGATGAATGGGGGGAGGTCCCCCCCTATCAGTGGACTTGGAAAGGGGCACAGTGGTGATGAGGGAGGGAGGGAGGGACTGGGAGGGAATGAAGGTTCTGGGCATGGCTGGAATACAGAATTAATAAAGTGTAACTGATAAAAATAAAAAAATAAAAAATGAAACAAAAATGATTACATTACTTTCTCAAAGACAAATGATATATAGATAAGAGACATAGAAATTTAGGTAGTTCTGCAAACTCTGAAGACTACAAAGTAAAAGAATTTTTGGTAACCTAAGTATTTAATAATCTTGCACTGCCCTTGATCTTAGCCAAAAGTCGGAGGTCCCCCCCTATCAGTGGACTTGGAAAGGGGCACAGTGGTGATGAGGGAGGGAGGGAGAGACTGGGAGGGAATGAGGGTTCGGGGCACGGCTGGGATACAGAATTAATAAAATGTAACTGATAAAAAATAAATAAATAAATAAATAAATAAATAAATAAATAAATAAATAAATAATGATAGTATTTAAAAGTTAAAAAAATAATAATCTTGCACCACTCAAAATGTGAACATGAATCTGAGGGAAGAGAACTGGTCACAGATGTTGGAAAGTGATTGGTTGTTAAAAAACTTGACACCTGTCTTAATCTTTTTATCATCACTGTAAGAAAATACTGGAAGCGTGCTACTACTAAAACAGTGCCATTTATTGAGCTGATATTTAGAGGCTCAAGTTCCACACAAATTTATGTAAGCTCTGGCAAGATGTTGTTCGTGGTTGCATCACGTCATACCAAAAAACAATGGAAGCAGAAGCATATGTGAAGTGGAATCTCCCCTCATAAAATCAAGTGACAGGAGAAAAGATATTCTGTTTAAATCACAATGGGTAGGAAGTTATATAACAGCATAGCAATTTACCAGACTTACATCACTGCAGAAAATAAACCACTTTCTCCCAGAAATTATTATTGCCAATCTCTACTCCTGAAGAAACAAACCTCATGAGCTCTTCTCCAACTATGATGAAACAGTGACTGCTCCCAAACTGTGGTAGAAATACATGGAAGTGAGATAAGAGCTTCTTTGAAAAAATAAAGAGGTTCAGTTGGGTGGGTCAGAATAAGACCAGGTATGGTACTAAAATAACAAAATACATTATAAACATGCAAAAACTTGAGAAAGCCTAAAAATAAATATTTTAAAAACCAAATCTATGTTTATTATTTAATGTATTTTGGACTCTTTAATTAGTTTCCTTGAAATACAAATTTTTTAATATATTCTTATATCACATTTTTAATATTATATCTCTTGCACCCTGAAAAGTTCTTGTTATAAATACACGATAGTGGTATACCACTCCGGGGCATATATACAAAAGATGCTCAAGTACACATCAAGGACATTTGCTCAACCATGTTAATAGCAGCTTTATTTGTAATATCCAGAATCTGGAAACAACCCAGATGCCCCTCAACTGAGGAATGGATACAGAAATTGTGGTACATTTACACAATGGAATACTACTCAGCAATTAAAAACAAGGAAATCATGAAATTTGCTGACAAATGTTGGGAACTAGAAAAGACCATCCTAAATGAGGTAACCCAGAAGGCGAAAGACACACATGGTATATACTCAATTATAAGTGGATATTTGACATATAATATAGGATAATCATACTAAAATCTGTACACCTAAAGAAGCTAATCAAGAAAGAGTACCCCTGGGTAAGATGCTCAGTCTTCATTCAGAAAGGGATGGACATCATAAGAGGAAGAAAACAGGGAACAGGAGAGAAACCTACCACAGAGGGCCTCTGGAAGACTCTACCCAACAGAGTATCAAAGCAGATGCTGAAACTCATAGCCAAACTTTGGGCAGAGTACAAGAAATCTTATGAAAGAAGGAAGTGATAGAAAGAACTGGAGGGGACAGGAGCTCCACAAGGAGAGCAACAAAACAAAACAAAAAAAATCTGGGCACAGAGGTCTTTTCTGAGATTGATACTACAAAAACAAGGACCATGCATGGAGGTAACCTAGAACCCTGCAGAAATGTAGCCCACCGCAGCTCATTATAACTAATGAGAGCTGATAGGCTAGGGTCAGAAGGAAGAGGAGGAGGACCTCACCTATCAGTGGATTTGGGGAGGAGATGGGGGGGGGGGATGGAGTTTGGAAGGGATGAGGGCCTACAGATGGGATACAAAGTGAATAAACTGTAATTAATAATAATTGATAATAAAAAAATAAATTTTTCAAAAAATACACATAGTTTCTAAATACTTACTTCCTTCAGGTGTAAACTACATTACTGAAACTTGATCAATACAGGATTAGTTTTAGCATTATATTTTTATGATTGTAATAAATAAATCCATAAATGATGGGTTGATAGACTGATTTGTAATCAATATGATAACTTCTTTGGAATTACAACATTACATACTGCCTGTGTTACACATAGAAGAGAAAAACGTACTAATTGTGATGATTTGAATAAAAAATATCATCCCAAGGCACATGTGTTTAAATACTTGCTCCTTTCCTGGTGACACTGTTTTGGGAGGTTATTAAACGTTTAGGATGTGCAACCTTGCTGGAGGAAGAACATCACTAGGGTTGAGTTGAAGGTTTATATCTTTAGCTTACTTCATTTTTTTCTCATTGCTTATTGCACAGGGGTGGAAATATGATCATCGAGTTCCTTGCTCAGCCACATGCTATCATATCAGTCCCACCATTATGGACTCTAACCCTCTGGACCCATAAACCAAAATAAAATATTTCTTTACTTAGTAGTTTCTGACCAGCATTTATCACAGGAGCAAAATAATAATAATAATAATAATAATAATAATAATAATAATAATAGCAGTAGTAGTAATAAGGATATTAAATTACAATGATTTTGGCACCAACTGAACATTCAGACTGGTATATTTTCAAATACAAAGGACTTGCTTAAGAGTCAATGTCAGAGACAGTCCCTGTTCCCCTTACAAGAGAACCCACTTGGACACTGAGATGCCATGGGCTACATTTGTGCAGGTGTTCTGGGTTATCTCCATGCATCATCGTTGGTTGGAGTACCAGTCTCAGAAAAGACATCTGTGCCCAGATTTTTTTGGTTCTGTTGCTCTCCTTGTGGAGTTCCTGGCCTTTCCAGGTCTTTCAATCTCCCCCTTCTTTCACAAGATTCCCTGCACTCTGCCCAAAGCTTGGCTATGAACTCAGTGACTGGCTCTTTGATCACTTCACCCTGATAGGGGAGCAGCAGAAGACAATGCAGCCAGTCCTGATGAGATCTGATAGGCTAGAGTTAGAGGGAAGGTGATGAGGACCTCCCCTATCAGTGGACTTGGGGAGAGGCACTGGAGGAGATGAGAAAGGGAGGGTGGGATTGGGACTGGATGAGGGAGGGGCTACAGCTGGGATACAAAGTGAATATACTATAATTTGTAGAAAAATAAAAATTTTTAACAAGTCAATGTGAATAATATGATAAATAAAAGTAAATCTTTTAATTGACAGTGAAATTTAAGTAGTTGACTCAATAGTTATATAAAAATACAAACTTTAGGGAAGAAGAATTGTGGGCACAATAGGAGTCAAGAACACCACTAGATAGATAGATAGATAGATAGATAGATAGATAGATAGATAGATAGATAGATAGATAGATAGATAAAACTACAGCTGGACCGATAGGGGCCCACAGAGTCTAAACTGTCAACCAGGGAGCCTGAATGGAACAGACCTAAGACCTCTGCATGTGCAATTATGTAGTTTAGTCTTCCTGTGGGACTACTAATGGTTGGAGCAGGGTCTGTCTCTGACTCTGTTGCCTGATTTTGGAACTCTTTCCTCCAACTGGACCGCTTCATCTAGCCTCAGTAGGAGAGGATGTACCTAGTATTAAAGCAAGTTGATATGCCCCGGCTGGTTGATATTCATGGGAGGCCTCCCTTTTCTAAAGAGAGATGAAAGAGGCATGGGGTGAGGGAGTACATGGAGGAGAGGAGGGCAGTGAATCTGTGGTCAGGCAGTAAGTAAATTAATTAATAAAAACACCCATTTTCCTCAGGATTAAAAATTGCTAGTTTACAATTCATAAGTTCGCATTGACTTTTAGCTCATCATTCATTATACAGTTATTTTCAAAGGTTAGTAGCAGAATCACCTGGGAAACAAACTAAGATTCCAGTTATTTATCTTTCACCTTCAGGTACTGTCACCTGGTAGTTGGGCACATGGAGCAGGAAGCTGCATCTTCACCATCAGATTCTGGGTTGGATTACATGTAGACGGCCAGTTTATAGATCTCAAACTGTGGACCCCCTGAATAGAAGCCAGAATGTGGGAAACCTGCCCCCAAGTAAAAACAGTTTACTTTTAGATTTTCAACTTTAAGGGACTGTGCTGGCTAGTCTGTGTCCACTTGATACAGTCTAAAGTTATTTGAAAGGAGGGAACCTCATTGAGAAAATGACTCTATAGGATCCAGTGGTAGGGCATTTCTTAATTAGTGATTGATGGGAGAGGGCTCAGCCCATGTGGTTGGTGCCACATCTGACCTAGTGGTCCTGGGTTCTATAGGAAAGCAGGCTGAGCAATCTGTGCACCAGTACGCAACATCCTCTCCATGGCCACGACATTAGCTTCTGGCTCCAGGTTTCTGTCCTGTTTTAGTTCCTGCTCAGGCTTCCTGAGGTGATGAATATCAATATGGAAGTGTAAGCCAAATAAGTTCTCACTCCCTAAACAAAAAGCCAACTTATTGGTTATATATAATAATAACATAATAATATAATAGAATATAACATAATGTGATGTAATATAATAAATATAATATAATAATTTATACTATAAATATTACTAAAACATACATATTGCTGAAATAATTACATCCAGTTACCTAACTAGTATTTCTTTTACTGCTTTAACACAGTAAGCAAAGAGATACATGTTTCAGAACAAGCTTTAAGTTACTTTTTACTTGGCTTCTTTCTGTTTTAAAAGTAAAATATGTATTTTATATGTATGTATGGATGGATGTCTCCACAGCATGTGCATGTTCAGTGTCTACACAGGCCAGAGGAGGGTTTTGGATTCTAAGGAACTAGAATTATACATTGATCTGAGCTACTTGTACGGATGCTAGGCTTTGATTTGAACTACCACATGGATGCTGGGTATCAAAACCAGCTTCTATGAAAGAGCATCCCAGCCACTGAACCTTTGATCTGTAAGCCAAGTCTTCAGTTCTTCATTTTTATACCTTTCTATTGCCTCATGATGATCTCAGAAATTCTATTACACAAAACAAATATGGAAGGAAGGAGTGTTACTATTCCTTTTTAAATGAATTAAATGAAAATAGGATTAAATAATTGATCCATGTGGGGCTCCTGTCCCCTCTGTGTCATTTTAAGTCCCCCTTCCTTAAAACCTGAGCCCAGGGGCTCCTGTAGAGACTAATGCTCCAATGGAGAACTATGCATGCAGAGGACTTAGAACCCCTGCACAGATATAGCCATTTGGCAGCTCAGTCTTCATGTGGGTTCTCAAATAAAGGAAGCAGTGGCTGCCTCTATCATGAACTTGATTGCCTGGTCTTTGATCACTTGCCCCTGGTGATGCGACCTTGCCATGCCACAGAGGAAGAGGATCCAGTCAGTCTTGGTGAGACTTGATAAGCTTTGGGCCCATGGCAGAGAAGGAGAACTCCCCTTTCAGTGGACAAGGGGAAGAAGATGGGGGGAAGAGGGAGAGAGGGTAGGACTGGCATGAGTTGAGAGGAAGGGGCTTTAGTTGGAATATATTGTAAAATAATGATATTAATAATAAAATAAATAAATAATTGACCCAATATCATGTTTTTTGTTTTGTTTTGTTTTGGTTTTGCTTTTGAGACTGGGTTCTCTGTGTAGCCTTAGCTGTCCTGGACTCACATTGTAAACAAGGCTGGCCTTGAACTCACAGAGATCCGCCTGACTCTGCCTGGCAGAGTGCTAAGATTACAGGTATGTGCCACCACTCCCTGCTTCTAATATCATGTTTTAAATAACGTTTGGGTGCCACTTATTGAAATCTAATAAAATAACTATAATGACTGTCCACTTTGGGTGATGTATAAATAAAACAACAAATAAAACCCAAGCATTTGTGATGAGTAGCCACAGCTTCTCCAAAAACAATAAATATGCTGTGAGTAGAATACACCAAGACTTCAGTTTATGTTGATTCGAGGGAAGTACAAAGTGGTCCTCAGAACTCTGTCACTGGTTCGTAGTGCATTCTTTAGTATGAAATAGATTGTAAGCAGAAGAGCCCTAGAGGGAATGCTGTCAACCTTTTAGTAGTGCATATATTTGCATAAACATGTTAAGCTTTTGTTTTAAATGAAAACCTCAAGAAAAGGAAAAGGAGAATTATCCATTTGGTCCATCTTGTAAAAGCCATATGAGAAAAAAAATGTCAACAGCAGAGATGGGTTAGAGTTGAAAGTCATTTTGTCCAACTATTAGGAGAGTGACTAAGAAGAGTACTTAAACTCAATCATTAACCTGCATGCAAGAAGAAGCCAATAGAACCGGAAATGTGAAAGATAGAAACTGGATTTTCAGGGTCTGAATAAATTTCTCTCAGGTTAGAGAAAAGTGCATGGCCAACACCATAATTGGCAATTTGCTGCACTAAGCTTTGATAAATAACAACTATAAATGATCATCCATTTGCTCAATGTTCTCTCCACTTTTATCCAGCATACGGCCACATTTTGCATGACATTGAAAAAGAAGCCAGTTTGAAGGCTGGCTGCTCCAGCATGCACAGCAAAGACTTAACATGTGCCTTTAGCATAATTTGAAATTTAAGGTATGTCAATAATTGTATTCAGTATGACAACAGTCCTATACAAAGAACATTTGGGTACATTTTAGTTTAGATAAAAATAAATTTAAACTGTGTTTGGAAGGAAAGTTTGACTCCCTTAATGAAAATATTTTTATTGTTTTTTTACTTGTGTATGTGCTCACATGCATATGTACGATGTGCTTGTGGAGATATGTGCATACAATAAATTGTGTGCATGTGGAGGTCACAGAACAACCTTAAGGACTCAGTTTTCTCTTTTTATCCTTATGTAGGTTCTGGGAATCAAATTCAGGTCATTAGTCTGTCTTCCATGGCAAGTGCCTTCATCTGATAAGCCATCTCACTGTCTCAGAAATGTTTAGTTTTCAGAGATAGGTGCGAATATGTTATGAACAATTTATGCCGTGATGAAGCAGGAGAGATGTGCTCAGTGGTCAAGACCATGTATTGCTCTTGCCCAGGATGTGAATTCAGTTCTCAGCACTCACGTCGGTTAGTTCACTGTAACTCTAGCTCCAGTGACTAATGTTCTTTTTTGGCCTCTGCAAGCCCCTACATTCATTCTCATGCACCCACACACAGGCACATAGACATACACGTGGTCCAAAGTGAATTAAATTTCCAAAAGAATAATTTGATGATCTAAAAATGTCTAAGGACTTGTCATTTATTCAGTTTTAAAGTTCATTTTCAATCCAGGAATTTTTCCTTATAATAACTAGCATTTGTATGTTACAAATCTGAAAGTATTGAAAATTTTAATAACTGAACAGCATAATTCCAAGAGACAGCAATGGTGGCATTCAAATATTAAATATTATTCATTTGTATACCTCCCACAAAAGTCAAGAAGTTACTGAACAGCAAATTCTCCAGAGAGCTCATAGGAAGTTGTCTTCATCTGAGTAATGTATATGCATATACTCTTATCAAAAAGCTAAAATCTCTCATTATGTAAAACAGACATTACACAATAACAACAGAATAAGTTTAGTTGGAAATAACGAAAATAATTTTTGGTAGCCAAGAAGTTTTTTTTTTTTAATTAAATTTTTAGTTTTTAAAAAATTAGTTACAGTTTATTAACTTTGTATCCTAGCTGTAGCTGCCTCCTTCATTCCCTCCCAATCCCACCCTCCCTCTCTTATCTCTCCCCCCTGCCCCTTTCCAAGCCCACTGATAGGGGAGGTCCTCCTCCCCTTCCATCTGACCCTAGCTTACCAGGTATCTTCAGGACTGCCTGCAATTTCCTCTTCTCTGGCCTAGCAAGGCTGCTCCTCCCTCAGTGCAGTCGAGGAGGGAGGGGGGGGAAGTCAAAGCCATTGAGTTCATGTCAGAAATAATCCCTGTTCCTGTTATTGGGGAACACACTTGGATACTGAGCTACCATGGGCTATAGCCAAGCAGGGGTTCTAGGTTATATCCATACATGGTCCTTGGTTGGAGAAAGAGTCTCATAGAAGACCCCTGTGCCCTGATATATTTGGTCCTTGTGGAGGAACTGTCCTCTCCAGGTCATATTAACTCCCCCTTCTTTCATAAGATGCCCTGCACTCTGCCCAAGGTTTGGTTATGAGTCTCAGTATCTGCTTTAATACACTGCTAGGTAGAGTCTTTCTGAGGCCCTCTGTGTTAGGCTCCTGTCTTGTTTCTTGTTTTCTCTCTCTTCCAATGCACCTCCCATTTGTCTTTCTAAGTGAGGATTGATCATCTTCCCTGGGATCTCTTTCTTGTTTATCTTCTTTAGGTGTACAGATTTCAGTATGTTTATCCTTTCTTATAGGTCTAGTACCCACTTATAAGTGAGTGTATATCATGAGTGTCTTTCTCCTTCTGGGATACCTCACTCAGGATGATCTTTTTTAGTTCCCACCATTTGCCTGCAAATTTCATGATTTCCTTGTTTTTAATTGCTAAGCAGTATTCCATTGTGTAAAAGTACCACACATTTTTTTATCCATTCCTCCATTGATGGACATCTGGGTTGTTTCCAGGTTCTGGCTCTTATGAATAAAGTTCAAACAGACATGGTTGAACAAATATTCTTGTTGTGTACTTGAGCATCTTTTGAATATAGGCCTAGGAGTGGTATAGCTGGATTTTTTTTTTTTTTTTTTTTTTTTTGAGGAAGCGCTTTCCCCAATTGTCCGAGAAAGTGCCAGATTGATTCCCAAAGTAGTTGTACAAGATTACATTCCCACCAGCAGTGGAGGAGGGTTCCCCTTTCTCCACAACCTCTCTAGCATGTGTTGTCACTTGAGTTTTTGATCTTAGCCATTATGATGGGTGTGAGGTGAAATCTCATGGTCGTTTTGATTTGCATCTCTCTGATGGGTAAGGATGGTGTGCATCTCTTTAAGTGTTTCTCTGTCATTCCATATTCCTCTACAGAGAATTCTCTGTTTAGCTCTGTACCCTTTTTTTTAATGGGATTGCTTGATTTATTGCCTTTTAAGTTTAATTCTTTATATATTCTGGATACCAGCCCTCTGGTGAATAGAAGATCCAATAATAAACCCACACACCTATGAGCCAAGAGGTTTTTGAAAGATAAATAAAAATACTTAAAATAGTAGCAATTATGTTGTCTCTACTCTTACCACTGTGTAATGAAAAATTAATTAACTGATTCATTGAATGATAAAAACTGAAGGTAACACAAACAAACATTGCATGTGTTGAAATTTAGAAAGCTTAGTGGTACAAGAATATGGTATTTTTCTCTACTAAGTTAATTTTCTTTTTGGTGAAAGTCTTACCATGATATGACTGTAATAATTGTTGAAATATTTTCTTTCAAAATAAAATTTTGTGATTTAGCAGAAACACTTAGCCTTATTTATCCTTATTGTCGGATATTTCCATTTCAGTGGAGATGATATGGAATGATATAAAATACCTGTTGATTTTAAAGTCATGTGTTTAAACCACATTAAAATTGTGGTTTAACCTCTAGGATGTAGAGGGTCATATGACATAAAACATGGGTTCATTTGAGTTGAAGGGAGTGTCCTGATGTGGGAAACAAAGATGATATAAGCTGTGTGTTTGTAATGAATGGATACTGAAAGAATGATCTCAACAGTGTAGCAAGCAGTCCCCAAAGTGCTAGAAGTAGGTTTGCTTGTTTATTTGTTTACCTTGAATGCGATTTGCTATGATGTGGGAAGAAGTAAAAAAGATTTTTAGCAAGCTTTCATAGTAACCTTTATCATGTTAATTCAGCAAAGCAATCCTACTTTCACTTTTCCTCAGAGAAGAATTTGTCAGTCATGTGCAGTTGAAAAGAATCGATTCTCTCTAGCATGTGTTGTGCTCCCTTTATGCTTCCTTTCAGGCTATGTAGGCAGAATGAACCTAACTAAAAACACCAGCCTTTCTCTCAAAAGGGAAACTTAATTTGAACTCCTCTTTGCTTTTGTATTACCCAGGGTAAGCTGGGTTAACAGGCCTGGAACACCCATGGACTCAGGCCACTGGGGAGGGCACCTTTCACTCCTGTAGGCTGCTGTGGCAGAGGGGCTATGGAAGGGAAGAAAAAGTATCCTTCATGAATAGTCAAGTATTCTCTCTCAGAAGAGAGCTGGGTCATTTCCTCTTACAGTTCTTCTGCTCCTTCAACCAATAAGATATCAGGAAGTACAGTCTAATCATACATCTAGAAGATGGATAACCAAAATTAGGTAAAAATTGTAAAAATATCTACCATAGCTATGAGCTAATATTCTTGAAAATCATATGTGTCATAGACATGTCAAATGACTCAGGTATGTGAATATAATGTAATATATGCTTATGATTAACTCATTTGGGAGGTAGGAGATGGAGAATGAGTTCAAATCAACCTCTCTTCTACAGAGTCCAAGGTCCATCTAGGATACATGAGAGCCTCTCTTATGACAAATATACTACTAATAATAATAACAATAAAAATCATACACATACAATGTACCTATTTTTCTATCACTCAACTTTAAGTGTAGCTTGAAGTTTTCAGTTTGCCAAGCATCAAGACAAAATAAAAATAAAACAAACACAAAATCAAAAGCCTTCAGAAATTACCAATAAAATTCAATTACAGGTTAATACAATAATGTTCAGATTTTCTTAGTTATTCTCAGTCATTGGAGAGTTGAAGATTAGGAATATGTGGTATGATAATGTGGGAACTTGTACTGCTTAATAATATCAGCTAGGCACCTTAAAATCCAGTTTTATATCTTAACATCTATGAGATATTCCCCTACTCATAATCTAAGATGGAACAGTAGGGAAGAACCAGCATCCGATTTTCAATCAAATTGATAGGAGAAAATAAGACCAAAAAGAAAAATTGAAGCATTAGACCACAATGTTTGGAAAGAAACACAGTTTATACTAAGGACCAAAAGAATTAGAGAAATTTGCTGACAACATATCTAACCCTCTACCCTGATGGGATTTCAGCAGAGATTAGGAAAAACCTATTCTATCCACGCTTATAACGATTTTAATAACATATGTGCCAAATTCAAACTTAATAAAGCCTGCATGGTGTCCTTTAGCTGTGTTCACCACTTTATACCCCACTCCTGCCTAATTTTCAAAACGTTTTATGAAGCTAGAAATATTTTTACTCTCATTTGAAACGTGTGATGTTTAATAACTGAATAACTAACTACTGAGCGGGTATAAATAAAACAGAATGTTGTTTATATCTTTAACGAAGCAACTCAAAGTTCCTAACCACTACATGATCCTTCTTTCAGCTTATTGAGTGTCAACTCTAAAAATAAACAAATTATACATATTCAAACTTTATCACTTTTCAAAGAAAAAGTGAGAGAAAGCAGTCAGAGACAGTGTTATATCATGATTTTTTATTTATTACTCCATTTTATAAAAGTCCTGTCGTGATTAATTTTGTATATGTTAATTTACCCATTTCCAAAGGAGAAATAAAATATATGTCATAGCCAAGTAGCAATGGGTCATTACCAAAGCAGCTCCTCATGGAGGACATACAGTAAATGTTTAAGCATCCTGAAATATTTCTGAAATAAAGAAATATTTCTGATTTGTGTATAGACTAATACCAACTATCAAGTAACTTATGGATAGGAAGGAACCTTTTATTTTAAGGAAATATCTGGAAGGCAAAAAGAAGCCATAGACCAATAAAGAGTTCTATGCTTTCACAATTGAAAATTATGCTAGAAAATAAGTAAGAGGTCTGAGTTAAGAATACAGATGCTCCCTTTCCCCTGCTAAGAGACAAATCTAGTCACAGGGTGTCCTTTTCAGTCTACATGGCCTCTGCTACTAGGAGTCTCTGCTTGAGTCCCCCTTATATCCACACAGGAGCCTACCCTGATTTAGGTCTGCTGCTTGTCACAGAGATATCTCCACCATCAGTTTCTCTCTTCTCTACAGGCCTTCTGTCCTCTTGTCCTTGCTTCCCCCAGGTCTGATCTCCACTTTCATAATTCTCTACACTCCCTCTCCTACCTTGTTCACGCTCTTCAGCAACTACCTCTTTCTACTCCATCTTCCATTCCAAATGAGATTTATGCATTCTCTTTTTGAATCTCTAAGTTATTTTCTTTGAGTCTGTGCCTCATAGAATACCAACCCACTCACAACAACTTTGACCCAAATTTTATCCTGCCTACAGGATGTGCAGGGATAAAGACAGAGCAGATAGAGAAGAGACAAAGGAATGCCCAACCAATGCCTTGTTCAACTGAAGACCCACCTATCTGAAAGTGCCATCTCTGACACCATGAAAGATACTCTACTATGCTTGCAGACGGGAGTTTTACAAAGTTGTTCTCTGAGAGCCTCTACCCAGCAGACCCTCAAAACAGATGCTGAGACTCACAACCAAACATTGGGCAATTCATAAAGATTCTTGGGGAAAGTGAGAGGAAAGAGAAAAGGACCTGGGAGTGACAGGAGCTCCACAAAAAGACAGAGCCAACTAACCAGGGTCCATAGGGGCTTGCTGAGAATGAAGCATCAACCAAGGACCATATGTGAACTTGACCAAGTCCCCCTAAAAGATGTAGCAGATGGTGTTTATGTGGGACCGGGACCCCTAGTAAGGAAAGAAGGGACATAATTGTACAAGGAATCACTTATCAGCTTTTTTATCACTTCCCCCTGAAGGGACTGCTTGGCCAGGCCACAGAAAAAGAGGAAATGCTCAGTCCTGATGCAACTTGATGAGCTGAGGTGGATGGGAAAGGGAGCTCCATTTTTCTGAGGAAAAGTGGAAAGGGGAGAGGAAAGGAGGGGAAGACTGAGTGTGGAGGAGGGATGGGGCTAAAACAAGGATGTAAAAATGAATAAAAAGTAAAAGAAAAATATCTTTTTTTTAAAATTTTATCAGTTACATTTTATTAACTCTGTATCCCAGCCGTGTCCAGAACCTTCATTCCCTCCCAGTCCCTCCCTCCCTCCCTCCCTCATCACCACTGTGCCCCTTTCCAAGTCCACTG
>REGO01000080.1:5707469-5725363 GCA_010120015.1 Rhombomys opimus | reverse complement strand
TTCATTTCCTTTTTATATGCCACTAATTTTTCCTCTACTTGTGTATCTATTTGTTTGGCTATTTTTCCCTGTGTTTCCTTACGGATTTTGTCTATTTCTTCTTTCTTTACCTCCAATTGACTGGCCAACTCTTTGAAAGATTTGTTCATTTCCTCCTTATGAGCCTCAAATAATTTGGCAAGCATGGCTTTGAAATCATTTTCCTGTGCTTCTGCTGAATTGGAGTATCCATCGAGTTTGGAGATTGCTGGTGAAGTCATGATGTCCTGATTTATGTTGGAAGTGTTCTTTTGCCTACCCCAGGCCATTGGCTTATCTGAAACCTTCCCTTTTTGTTTTTGGATTCTGCAGATCAGACTGGTACTGTCTCTCTCTGGCGTCTGGAGAGTTCTTCAGGAAGCTGAGAACTCTCAGCATGTGCTGAGGACTAGCTGTACCTGTGGGAGGAAAGTACATAGGTGCAAACGGGGCAAATGCAAGTGTGCTCGTGCGCGTGCGTGTGTGTGTGTGTGTGTGTGTGTGTGTGTGTGTAAGTGTGTGTGTGTAAGTGTGTGTGGACGTGTGTCTCAAGGGACAGAGTGATAACTAATGTTGAGCCCTTGAGTGTGTGGGAGGGGCTCTGCACTGTCGCATCGCAAGCGCTAGTGATGGTAGCAGCTCAATTTCTGGCATTAACTGCCTAACTCCTCAATTAGCCCCACAGAGCAGGAACTTCAATGTCCCTAGTGCCCCTCTGTTTCCCAAAGTGGGTATGTGGGTGAGAGCGGGTTCGATGCCTGGCTTCTGTTTTAGAAAACCCAGGGTCTGTGGATCTGCAAATTATCTCGGGTGCACTCACACGCAGGTCACTTGGCAGAGAACTTGGAATCCGGCCTCTCTGCTCTCTGGTTTGGCCCTGCTTCTTTGATGTGCCCCACCAGTTCTGTGCTGTTGTCACTGCCAGGTTCTGAGGTCTTGCTGAAGCTGGAAATTTCAGGGTGGTTACATCAGCAGGGATGGGGTAACCAGGGTCTCTGTTCTCTGGTTTGGCCCTGGTTAGTCTTAAACTGGAGGGCTGTTGTGCCTCGCCAGGTCAGTGTGGCCCCGCCGCCAAGTCCCACTGTAACTGGTGACTGGTTTTGCTAGTCCCGAAGCTTTCTGGGAAGTCCTGTGGTCTCTTCACGGTGCTCTCCAAGCTTGGGAGGCCCAGCGCCTGGTGTGTCTAGGTTGTATGAAGTTTCTGCCTGGTTTTGGTGAATATATAGTGTATTCTCTGTCACTGTGGGATTGGGCGGGCTGTACCGTCAGTGATGGCGATCTTGAGGAGCTAGTATGTCGTCCAGCAGACTCGGGCCCTGGGAGGATGGTGCAGCTGCCGCACGGATCTGGGACTCCAGGACACGTACTGCTCATCTTTGCCTGCCGCTAAAGGGCTTGGAGCTCTTCCCCAGCGGCTGTATACCCCAGGCAGTTAGGTCTGCTCTGAGAAAGACCAGCCGGCTGTGCCACTGTGCTGAGGTGGAGGGAGGTCTGGGGGAGGGGAGTGCCGCGACATCAAAGGATCGTTTCTCTCCTTCCCCAAACAAGTCCCCGGATGACCCGAGACCAAAGTTTTCACCTCCTGTGATGTTCCCTGTTGTTTAAAAAGCTCCACCATTGTCTTCCTGGGTTAGAGGTCCTTCCATTCACCAACTCAGAAGTTCAGGTATTCCACTGCTCAAAAACTGTGTGTGCTAGTCGCCATCTTGGCTCCGCCCCCAAGAAAAATATCTTACATGTTAAAAAAAAATAGAAAGACCTACAGGAGACAAGAGCTCCAAAAGGAGACCAACAGAGCCATAAAAACTGCTCCCTAAGACTGATACCCCAACCAAGGACCATACATGGAGAAGACCTAAAACTGATGCTCAGACGTAGTCCATGAACTCAGTCTCCAAGTGGGTTCCCCATTAAGAAGAGCAGAGACTGTCTCTGGCATGAACTCAGTGGTAGGCTCTCTGATTACCTAACCCTGTGGGGTACAGCCTTGCCAGGCAACAGAGGAAGACAATGCAGCCAGTCCTGATGAGAATTGATAGACTAGCATCAGATAGAAGGGGAGAAGGACCTTCCTTATCAGTGGTCTAGGGGAGAGGCTTAGGGAAAGAAGAGGGAGAGTGGATGGAATTGGGAGGAGATGAGGGAGGGGACCAGAGCAGGGATATAAAGTCAATAAATTTTAATAAATAATAATAATTAAAATTTAAAAAAATTAAAAAAGAATACAGATTTTAGCTCTTCTCTACTTTGGTCAAAGAAACGTTTTTTGCAATGGGTATGATTCTTCTAATGAAGATTCTTCTAATTAGTCAAAGTACTGAGTATAGATGTCTGAGCGTTCAACTGTGGGTGGATCATCTGTATGCATCTCCCACCACCCAAGGCTCAGGGAGCTTCACAAACAGAAAGAATATAAGATCTGTCATAGGGAGAGAATTATTTTGAGATTCTGCCTTCTGAAAATGGTGTAGCTGTTGCATACCTCAACTCATAGTAGCTATAGTTACCTGCATAAAACCAAGCCAACTAAATTTTCTGTATGTATGGCAAAAAGGGCTCCTAAAGTCCAGTGCTTATTGGAGAAGAAATTGGCGGTTGATGGTTGCTGAGGGTGAAAAAACAAAAAAACATTATTCTTCTTTGGGAATGTAGGTTCTGGTGGTATGCCCTTTCCCCTAGTGGATGATTCCCATCTATTTATGCATATATTGGTAGTATTATCTGCCCTCAGGGTTATTAACAGCAAAAAAAATTGAAAATGACATGAAAATAGGAGATTGGTAGCAGTAGTACCAAATATTGAAAGGCGATAGGGGTAAATGAATATGAGCAACATAGAGAGTGTAAATGTATGGAACTTTTAAAATATATATTAAAAAACTCCAACATGTTTCTCTCTTCTATCAGTGTCTTTCTGAGTGAATGCTATGCAACACAAATATAATGGTAGAACAACACTTCAGGAGTATCAATGTAAGTGATGTATTGCAAAAAGAAATGAGAAAACACAAAGTATAAATTCTTTTCATGTTAATTGATATCACTCTTCATTCACTATAAAGTCAATAAAACTTACAAGCTGTTTTCCAAATCTGTGCTGGCTGTGACAGCAATCAATGTTCATGCTCCAATTACTTGATGGATTCAACCTTAAAATCTCTGACAGGAAGAAAGAGTCTAGTGAAACCTGGGTTAATAATAACAGGCCCGTGTATCAGCAGCTTCCTTTAAAATGTCTGTTGTCAACAGAATTTGAAGTGCTCAAATAAACCCCATAGTACTTTCCAAATTATTTTATTAATGCCTAAGTGAGTAGATTTGACATACCTACAACCTGTTCAAAACCATTCTGCTAGTAGCTCAAGCTTTGATTCTTTTTCATTGATGACTAAGATCTACACTTTCATCTTTATTTCCAAACCACCTATGGCTTCCATTCCAGCTGTAGTTTGAAAGTCAAAGTCAAAAAGCTTTAGGTTGTCAGTAGCCCCAAAAGAATTAACATGGCAATTGTGATCCCAAGTACCCTAGCTTACTTGGGTAAACTTCTATTTAATGTACTGTTGTCCTTTTTAGCATACAGTTAGTGAAGACTGACTAATGGTATACATATTGGATTTTCTTGCCACCATTTCTTGGTTCTCAGTTACACCCAGACCCTTGCTGTACAGCCTGTTTGATAATCTCCTGAAATTCTTAAAAGTTATAGCTAAACACAGGAATCAATACTATCTGTCCTGCTTCACACAATCCTCATACTTCTCTTACGTAATGGTTAAGATTATGCCTAGATTATGCCAACTGTTTCAGTTTAGGATAAGGATATTTTGCCTTTCTCACCCTGTGTCTTGACAGAAGAAAAGTATCTTAAGTCACATGCTCATACAGAGCATAGAAAGTCATCCATCAGTGTCTTGACACTGAAGATAATAACCTGACACTCAAAGTCAGCGAGTGGCTGGCTGAAGAGGAAGACTGCCATGATTCATTATCAGAGTGGTCACACTGCAAAGCTCATGTTAATTCTTCTCCTCAGTGAGAGGTTGACAGCAGTGGAATCATCGATAGGTGAAGTGGAGCGAGGATACAGAGGGCCTTGAAAACCAGATAAGAAATTTTTCACTTTATCGCACACACCAAAAGTTTCTAGGCTTTTACCATAGTTTGAGATGCTCAAGTCAAACAACCATTTTAGCATGGTGGCCAAAACTTACCTTTCTAATAAATAAACAGGCTTGTGTAACTATGATGGGTGTCATCTCTAATAACTGAATTTCATTCTAAAGAGATCCTCAATTTCAATGAAAGAAATACTGTTAGACTTTATTTTATGAATTTCAGCTTTATCTTACTGAAATGTACACCCATTGTTCATAATGGCTTTCTAACAACTTTAAACAAACAAACAAAAACAGGTACTAACCTGTTGTATAAAATTTCTTGGTCATGAACACAAGCTTTTGCCTCATATTGCTTAAGATTTCTGTAGAGATAATGGCTTTTCAACTTGTTACTAGTTATTCTTATAATGGTATTTACCTGTTATTGAAACTTAGTGTTTTGTTACAATGCATTTATGCTGCTTTCCCTCTGTCATTTTACTTTCTATTGTAGTTTGCATTCAAAAAGAAAAGGAGAGAGAATAGTGAGCATCTCTCCATAGACTGCTGCTATCCATTGAAAGACCAAGCTTCTCTGGCCACTGCTGAGAGCAACTCAGGTGTATGGGCATAAACATAAACATTTAGATATTTAGGAAGAATATCATAGTATGTCCATTTTGCAAATGGCAACTACAGTTTCTAACTTAGGGCTTCTGTCCTCCCCACCCTTGGCCATAAGTGCAGGTGCAAGCCCTTCTTCCCATGGAGAAGGTCTGAAGTCAAATCAGAAAGCTGTTAGCTACCCTGCAATGGAGAAATTTCTCCTTGTAAACCACAGCAACAACAACAACAACAAAAAAGCTAGGAAGCTGGTTTGCAAAAATTTGAAAAATATTTCAAAGTTAGCACAGTCCTAAATCATTGCTGAGATAAAGATTAAGTCAATAGTGGAAAAATGACAACTATCCCAAACAAAGCAGAACAAAAACATCCAGTACTTAAAAAGCACTGCTATGGTTAATCAAAAGGAAGCTGTGCTAATGTCAATTCAGCCAACACCAGTGGAAAGTCTCTTACCAGAAAAAGAACTGATTAGGTGCAAACATGTCAATTTAACAAGATGATGACATACATCTATTAAAATATCAACACAAAACCTATCACTATCGATAATTAACATGTGCTAAAAATAATGTAACAATCATCGCTGTAAATGCATATTATGTAACAGCTTTAACTAGTTGATGTAAATTTAATAAAATTATAAGGACTAATCCTACAAGTAACAGAGAGTTCAATATTTACCTTTGAGTAAATAGTACAAATAGAGATAGGAAATCGGAAAGCATTTAAAAAACATGAACAACTTTTACAAACTTGCTATTCTTTTTTATAGAGCATTACAGACCACAACAGGAGCAAAACTGGCAACTTCATTAAGTGTATATGACACATCAAAACACAGCATACAACACTAGGTGCTAAGAATTATCTCAACAAATATAAAGTGATTTGATAAATACCAGCTGTTTTTAATGATCAAAAATGAATTAATTTAGATATAAATAACAAAACAAATAAGTATCCTCAAAGACAGAATTTAAAGCAATCTTAAAAAAATAAATGACTGATCCAGGCTCAGTGCACAAGAGCACTTGCTGCTTTTCAAGAGGACTGGACTTTCTTTCCCAATACCCACATGCAGCTCACAGCTTCCTATAAATTCAGTTCCTGTGGATTTGAAAGTTTATTCTGTTCTCCGCGGGCACTTGCATTCACATGAACATACCAACACACACAAGCACACACACACATATTTTTTTAATGTGGAGAATAATAAGTTGATTGATCTATAGTTATATGATGATAAAACAAATAACATTCAAAACTAAATGAAAACAAGATAAAAGCATAAATGTTACATGCAATTAGCAGAACTTACATGCTAACCCTTGCAAAGAAAGAGCTCAACAAATAACCTCTGTTTATTACTTCAAAAATACACAAAACCGAAGTGAGAAACTAGAAACTAAAACACAGAAGAAAATATAAATATTCAGAAGAAATATATATAAAGTTTTGGAGAGAATCAGTAGATTCTTTGAGCCAGGGTATAAGGAGAAAGAGGAGGAAGGCAGAATTGAACAAAATTACCACTAAGTATTACTAGAATGCTTAAAATATAAACTATCCCCATCCCAAAATTTGCCAATTTTATGTAGCCCCTAAATATCTCATTCTCTGTTCATACATATCATTTATTATTTTCAAGATAAATTTGTAGTTTGTGAAAAGGTTAAACACAACAGTGGGAGCTATCCAATTCACTTCTAGGTATTTACTTTAGAAAAATAAAGCTTGTTTCCACACAGACTTCTGGAGGAATGTCCACAGTAACTTTAATTTTGGTAGCCAAAATAAGACAGAGCTCAAATGTCCTTCAAGAAAAGAATGAAACAGTTATTATATATTCACTCACTAGATTGCTGCTCAGTACTAAAAATGTATGAGTTACTGATTCATATGGTGACATAAATCTCAAAGTAAGTATGCTGAGTGGTTATAAAAAGGCATCAGAGTAGTACTATATAGAACATTTACACAAAATTTAGGAAATGGGAAAATTAGATATGTCATTACTGGGAGATCAGAAGAGGAAAAGAATCCTTAGGAAAATAGATTAGAAAAGGCCTCAGTCGTGCATGTGCACCTGATTTGGATTATGGTAACTTATTGCATGGGTGTTTATATCCATTTGATGTCAATAGACATCAAGAACTGTTTTTTTAAGCATTTTCAGTTTGCTGTATGTTTAGTGTACTTCAATAATGTTGTCTGTGCTGTGTGTAAGCAGCAAAAGTAAAATGTAAACAATGTGAAATAGAGGTCATGACTTTCATACTCACAGTCAGTATTGAAAGCCACACTAGAAGGGTGAGGAAACAGCTTAGCAGTTAAGGGTGCATATTGTTTTTACAGCGGACCCCACTCTGGTTCCAAGCGGGTTGTCAGGTTAGGTGATTCAGAGCTGTCTCTCCTCTGGCCTCTGTGGCAAGTGAATGATTGTCAGAAAACTAACAAACCAAACCACATGTGTAACTTATACCATAAATAAACAGTAAAATGTGTCTTTAAAAATGAAGAGCTCTTCAATTTTTAAAAGTAGCAGTAGAAACAATAAATGGTAGACAAACACCTTAGCTATTACTATCATTTACTTGATGATGAATCTAAAAAATGTGTAAAAAAGTAACATAATTCACTTATTTAATTTAAGAGGTATATTGATTATTTTTATTTATGTATATTGAAGGTATTTGTATGCTTCTATTTGCATGCAGGTGCCACCAGAAGATACAGAGTGTGGGATATCTTCCAACTGGAGTTATTGGTCGTCTTGAGCCATCAAAAGTGGGTGCTGATAACTGTACCAGGGTCTTCTGATAGAGCAGTAAGTGCTCTTAATCACTGAGCTATCCCTCCATCCCCTCAGAAATATAGCTTAATAAAAAAGTGCAATATTGAAAAAAATTGGCCTTAAATATTATATAATAATAATAATTTGAAGTAATGCCTAAGAATAATTTGGAAGACACCATTTATTAATCAAAGAAATATACAAATACATAGGCCAAAAAATTGAACAATGAGATATGATTATGGAAAGATGTGTAAGGATCAAATTAACTGTGTTGCTTTAAAGTTTGAATTTGATTTTTGTATGTTTATCCTATATTGTGTGCCTAATATCCACTTATAAGTGAGTATATACCATGTGTGTCTTTCTGATCCTAGGGTACTTCACTCAGGATGATCTTTTCTAGTTCCCACCATTTGGCTGCACATTTCAGGATTTCCTTGTTTATAATTGCTGAGTAGTATTCCATTACATAAATGAACCACAATTTCTGTATCTTTTCCTTGCTTGAGGGACATCTGGGTTGTTTCCAGATTCTGGCTATCACAAATAAAATTGCTATGAGCATAGTTAAGCGAATGTCCTTGTTGTATGCCTGAGCATATTTTGGATATATCCTACGAGTGGTATGGCTGGGCGTTGGGGCAGCACTATTCCTAACTTTCTGAGAAAGTTTCAGATTTCTAAAGTGGTTGTTCAAGGTTACAGTCCCACCAGCAATGGAAGAGTGTTCCCCTTTCTACACATCCTCTCCAGCATGTGTTGTCCCTTGAGTTTTTGATCTTGGCCATTCTGATGAGTGTAAGGTGAAATCACAGGGTCACCTGAAGAAGCTAAGCAAGAAGGAGGACCCTGGATAAGATGATCAATTCTCATTCAGAGAGGCAAACTGGATAGACATCGGAAAAGGAAGAAAACAGGGAACAGGGCAGGAGCCTACCACAGAGGTATTCTGAAAGACTCTACCCTGCAGGATATCAAAGCAGATGCTGAGACTCATAGCCAAACTGGGCAGAATGCAGGGAATATTATGAAAGAAGGGGGAAAGAGGAGGGGACAGCATCTCCAAGAGGAAAGCAACGGAACCAAAAATTCTGGGCAAAGGCATCTTTTCTAAGATGGATAATCCAAACAAGGACCATGAGTGGAGTTAACCTAGAAACCCTGCACACTTGGCAGCTCAGTGTTCAAATTGGTTTCCTAGTAAGGGCAACAGGGACTGTCTTTGACATGAACTCAGTGAATGGCTCTTTGATCATGTCCCCCTGACATGGGGGTGGGAGCAGTCTTACCAGGCCACAGAGGAAGGTAATGCAGCCAGTCCTGATGAGACCTCATAGGATGGGGTCAGATGGAAGTGGAGGAGGACCACCCCTATCAGTGGACTGTGGGAGGGGCATAGGAGAAGAAGAGGGAAGGAAGGCAGGATTGGAAAGGGACAAGGCAGGGGACTACAGCTGGAATACCAAGTGAATTAACTGTAATAAATTAAAAAAATATGTTTTAAAATTTTTGAATCTGGTGAGAACAACAGATCTCAAAGGAAAATATTACTCTGTGTAAAGGAAGAAAAGTCAAACTGTATTTGATTTTTTTCAATGCCTTTAGGTTCAAGACACTGGATATAATCTTGAGCTGGATGAACCTGTCAATAGTAAATCCAACTCATAAAAAACAGAGTGAGGCCCTGTTGGAAAGGCACACAAAGGCAAAGAGAAAATTTATACTCCATCGAAATGAGAAGTTAGTGATTTTTTTATAAGAATGTAAGCATACTGTAATTCCTCCTTTTTCTTTATCCTGCAGTCAGCCTGAAAAATGTTTACCCAAATTCAAAATTGAAAATATTATACATCCTCATCTAAGACATTCAAGCGTGAAAGGGTGCCTGTAAAAAACTTTTGAGCATTTCAAGATAACTTAGAAGGACATAAACATCTGCTCTCTGGTTGCATTTTAAACTTTATCATTCTCTGTCATCATTCTTTTTTTAATTTTTATATTAATTACATTTTATTTACTTTTTATCCCATCTGTAGCCCTCTCTTTCATGCCCTCCCAATCCTACCCTCCATCTCTCATTTCCTCCCATGCCCCTCTCTAAGTCTACTGATAGGGAAAGTCCTCCACTTTCATCTGACCCTAGCTTATCAGGTATCTTCAGGACTGGCTGCAATGTCCTCCTCTGTGGTTTAGCAATGCTTCTCCTTCTTGTGGGGGAGGGGGGTGTCAAAGAGCCAGCCACTAAGTTCATGTCAAAGATAGTCCCTTTTCCCCTTACTAGGGAAACAGGGTTACTGACCTGCCATGGGCAACACCTGAGCAGTGGTTCTAGGTTACATCCATGCATGGTCCTTGGTTGGAGAATCAGTCTCAGAAAAGCCCCCTGTGCCCAGATATATTTGGTCCTTGTGAAGCTCTTATCCTCTCAAGGTCTTACTAACTCCCCCTTCATTCTTGCAGGTGTGTGTGTATGTGTGTGTGTGTGTGTGTGTGTGTGTGTGTGTGTGTGTGTGTGTTTAGTGTTTATTCCTATGTACTCTCATGTCTGAAAATGCAAATGTATGTGGTAACCAGCCATCATTGTTCAGTATCTTTCTTAATTTGTTCTCTATGTTAGTACAAGGACAGGGTCTTTCACTGAACCTGATCTTTACTGACTCAACTAGACAGACTGGATTGCATTTCCCAGGCACCCTCCTATTTATATTTCTCCATGGCTGGGTTATAACACTGCCACATTCATTCACTATTTTAGGTGGGTGCTGAAGATCAAACTCAGGTCCTCATGAGTGCCCAGCAAGCACTGTACCCTCCTCTCCTCAGCCCTTATTCATCATTATGTATGTTGCTTGTTCAGGTTTCATAGTCAACCCATTTTCCTAGTTGCTTGTATTTTTCTTAGACTGTTCTTTCCCACATGAGGACATTCCATACTGACCCATTCTATGACTCATTTGAATGGTCTCTTTGTCTTGATAATGTTTATTTATTTTGCCAGTTCCAGGTAAATTAAGAGCTTCTATTCTCATTTTCTACATTCATCTTTAAAAAGTTATCTTTCTCTTAATAAAATTACATTATTTGGGGATCATCAATATTTTGGGTCTTAATTTTGTCTTTAAGAGATGTAAACAGTTTAAAGAGTAAATTATGTTCAGTACTAATTTCCTAGAAGATGTAGTTGAGTTACAGTGTGTGTGGCAATTTTAGTAAGTACGTGGTGAATAAATTAGTAAACTAGAATAAAATGTGTCTTCTTCCACATGTATATTACTTTAATGTTTCAGTATTTCACAGAAAGCATTCATTTTAATACTTTTCTATTTGTTCTTGTTTCACAAGCTGATAACATATTATTCATCATTATGCTAACACAACCGACATTTTTCTAAAGATTGCTGCCAATGCAAAATATAAGAGTCAGTGCAGATGGACAGTGTATAACTGGCAACATAAAGTTGAACATTTTGAAGTTGCAAAAAGATGGGAGAATTCTATTTGGAACAGCACATCATTAATCAAGGAAACCTCAGGGTTCCATATCACAGAAGTGGAACTAAGCAAGTTTGAGAACAACATTTCACAACAGGCAGCAACTTTGCTTACCTGTGGACAAAGCTACCCTCTCCCACTTTTATTCTGTGTGTTCATTGTGCATTGTGCTGGGTCTTATGGAGAAAATCTCTTTCAGCTATCCAGGTAGGATGGCTGTACTTATCCCTTCCCAAATCTTTTGGAGTGTTCTATTCCCCTTTCTCTTTCTTGCTTATGCCTTTCTTTTTTCCTAGGTTCACTTCTGTTAGTATACTGTTTATTAGAAAATTCATGCAAATGGAGATGATCCTATTAAGTATAAATCAGAACCTGCATGCTTTCTCTCAGTTGTGGATCCTAAAGGCATTGTTTATTATCTTAGTAATTGGCAAGGAGCAACTTTTGTTATACAGTACACAACCATCTCGGTGCCACTTAGGTTACAAGGGAAAAAAAAAATCACACATTTATAGGACAGAAAAGTGATCTGTTAGAAATATTCCTTGAATGGGGGGAGGTCCCCCCCATCAGTGGACTTGGAAAGGGGCACAGTGGTGATGAGGGAGGGAGGGACTGGGAGGGAACGAGGGTTCGGGGCACTGCTGGGATACAGAATTAATAAAATGTAACTGATAAAAATAAAAAAAATAAAAATAAAAAGAAAAGTGATCTGGAAGAGTCAACCACAAGAAGAGTTGGCTCAATGATAGAGATCAACTGTGTATGATGTGAAAGAATTATGCTACCCAAAGAACAAGATCCTGAAAAAGTCTGCCAATGTCCCAAACGTGCTGTGACAAAGTGCCTCCAGCAAAGAAGTTTAGTGTTACAGAAACACAACTTTTTCAAAGTTTGGAGACAGGATGCCCTAAATAACGGCATCAACTAAACAGCATATTCGTTGAAGCTTTAGAAGATGAGCCTCATTGCCTTAATTAGCTATTTGTGGGTCCATGAATTCCTTGCTTTGAACAGAAATCTCCCAATCTGCCTGTCTTCATGAGTCTTCCTGCCACTGTCTCTTTACTTCTACTTTTTAATGCTTTATTGTATTTTCAGTTGACAACAATAGTGAGTATTTATGATGTATAATGTGATATTTAAATGCATTTTCACATTATAAAATATTGAAATCAGACCAAGTAACAACTGTTTCTAAAAATATTTCCTTGTAGTGTAAAATCCTAAGACCAAATTTTTTAACTATCTTGAAATATACGGCATTCAGATATACATGTAAGTATATACATAAACATATATGCATATACAAGATGGTTACCATATTCACCATAACTTCATGGAATCTATAAAGTTGGATTTACGTGATTAAAGATTTGAATAGTCATTTCCACAGAACATGGCATGGGTGAACCAGGAAGAGAGGTATTGTCTTCTGTTCCTTTAGAGTCATCAGTGATTTAGAGTGATGACCCAGTCTGTCCCTGTATGGTTTGATCATTAACTCATTTTTTTCTGTAATAACTCTATTCCCATTCTAACAAAGTGGGAATTAGGCTATCAGCATGTATTATAGAAAAATAGCATCATACCCATAACTAAGGTCAAACAACTGTTTAGAAAGTCCAAAGACCTAGAAAGTATCATATAGGACCTGGGGATTTAAGTGACTCATCGCATTCTTCTTTTAAAAAAGTCATTGAGCAATGACTTTTATATAGGAGCAAGAAACATTCTCCCAGATACTGGGATGAGAAAGCGGAAAAAATTCCCTGCCCCATACAATTCTGCAGTAGTTACTGACATATTCCTTTTATTAAGATATTCCTGTTTAATAACAATATGTGTGCATGTAAATAAATACAAAATTGGTTTGAACCACTAGATGGGACTGGGAAGAAATAGGAATTTGGATTTCTTTTTTTTTTGTTTGTTTATTTATTTATTTATTTATTTTTCTAATTTTAATTTTTTTTCCTTATCAGTTACATTTTATTAACTCTGTATCCCAACTGTGTCCCGATCCCTCATTCCCTCCCAGTCCCTCCCTCCCTCCCTCCCTCATCTTCACCATGCCCCTTTCCAAGTCCACTGATGGGGGGGGACCTCCTCCCCATTCATCTGATCCTGTTTTATCAGGTATCTTCAGGACTGGCTGCAAAGCCCTCCTCTATGGTCTAACAGGACTGTTCCTCCCTTGGGGGGTGGGGAGGCCAAGAGCCAGCCCACTCTCTCCATACCTCTTCAACATAGTACTTGAAGTCCTAGCCAGAGCAATAAGACAACTAAAGGAGATCAAGGGGATACAAATCAGAAAGGAAGAGGTCAAAGTGTCACTATTCGCAGATGATATGATAGTATATATGAGCGACCCCAAAAATTCAAACAGAGAACTCCTCCAGTTGATAAACACCTTCAGCAAAGTGGCAGGATACAAAATCAACTCAAAAAAATCTGAAGCCCTCCTGTATACCAAAGACAAAAGGGCCGAGAAAGAAATTAGGGAAACAACACCCTTCACAATAGCCACTAATAACATAAAGTACCTGGGGGTGACACTAACCAAGCAAGTGAAAGACCTGTTTGAGAAAAACTTCAAGTCTCTGAAGAAAGAAATCGAAGAAGATCTCAGAAGATGGAAAGATCTCCCGTGCTCATGGATTGGTAGGATTAACATTGTGAAAATGGCTATACTGCCAAAAGCAATCTACAGATTCAATGCAATTCCCATCAAAATACCAACTCAATTCTTTACAGAACTCAAAAAAACATTCTCAGCTTCATATGGAGAAACAAAAAACCCAGAATCTCCAAAACAATCCTGTACAACAACAGATCATCTGGAGGTATCTCCATCCCCAATCTCAAGTTGTACTACAGAGCAATAGTAATAAAAAATGCATGGTATTGGCATAAAAACAGAAAGGAGGATCAATGGAACCACATAGAAGACCCAGAAATAAACCCACACACCTATGAATACTCGATTTTTGACAAAGAAGCCAAAACCATTCAATGGAAAAAAGACAGCATCTTCAACAAATGGTCCTGGTCCAACTGGATGTCCACATGCAGAAAAATGAAAATAGATCTATATTTATCACCCTGCACAAAACTAAAGTATAAGTGGATCGAAGACCTCAACATAAAACCAGATACTCTAAAGCTGTTAGAAGAAAAAGTGGGGAACAGCCTAGAACTCATTGGCACAGGAGACAACTTCCTGAACAGAATTTGGATTTCTTAAGCTGAATCTCAACACCTCAATTTTAGGAGACAACAGAACTCTAGTTTTTGCCCTATGGAGTATTTTGGTCATCAGTCACTTTTTATTTTAAATAAAAGTGTATTGACAACAGTGCTTTGAGCTGTCATCTGTTGGACAGTGTCAGGCAGTGGGATGGGCTTGTTCTCTCAGTGAAAAGCCTTTCTGCGATCTGTCAAAGAGCAGCTCTTTCTACACATATTTAAAGCCATTCTTCACCAGAACTGGTGGAGCTGCAGAATCGCTTTCACGGTGCAAGACAAGATAGTAATGGTTCCTGCTACCTTTCCCTGAGTCAACTACAGAAGACACCATGAATCAAACAAGGAATCAAACTTGAAACAAAAATTCAAATCAGAGGCACAGAGGTAGTAAAAGTAGAGACTTTTCTTTTTCATTTTCTGAAAGTCCATTGTGTATAACACTAGTAGTCTAAATTCCAAAATGACTAGTGCTTTTCTTTACTCACCAAAATGTTTTTCTTAAATGAGTAGAAATAAAAAATAATGTTTATAAGCTAGAATAGACAAATCTTCAAGGAAGTAAATTTCACACAAACTAAATGGAAGTTTTACTTTATAAATATACATATGTGTATCTATACAGATACATGTATATGGACATGCACATATGTATGTAAACAGCAATTATTGAGAAAAGGGGACCATGAGCTTTTACAAAAGCAAGGAGGAATAAATGGCAGGGCTTGGAGAGAGAAAAGAAAAGAAGAAAAACAACTGAAATATATTGAAATCTCAAATAAATAAAATAAAAACATTTAAAAAATACATCAACCACTGGTGCAAATGGTACAGTGACCCAAATTCCCTTCATTGCCATCATATCCCTGGCAACATCTAATGTGTAGAGAGCTAGAATCTCTCTCAAGTGACATTCAAGCATTTTACAACAACCAGGATACAGACTATTATCGCCCCTGTTTTGTTATTTTATGTAAAACACAATATTTACCACATTTAAGGATTAGAGGGATCAAAAGAACATGATGTCTCAGGCCTTGACTAGCTGAACATGTGAAATGTATTATAGACTCAGTTCACACACAGGGTTATTTACCTTAGCTAATACCTGCAAAGCTACTTTATGTGTCAGATTTCCTATCAGCACTTGAAGCCTGTAAAGTACTCAATTGATTGTAAATACTGTTACTTTTCCTGTGCTTTACTCCACACAGCCCAGTATACAGAGATATTTTATAACTCCCAATAATGTTCTGACCACTCCTTCCTTTTGTTCTTGATTTTAAAATAGTCTAGTGTCTTCATCAGTACTAAAATCAGATCAATATCATCATATGTAAAAATACTCTTGAAATATTGTATTATGCTCAGGATAATTCCTTCTATGTAATGGGGAAACTATCTATATAAAGATAGTCTTAATTTCCTCCACAAATAAATTAATGATTTTAAAAATAAGTTACTAAGAAATTATACACAGCAAAATCTGTATCTAACACTAACATAGGATTGTTACTTCTGGATCTTCCAGTATTCCAGTGACTATTGTGTATTTATTGATTTCATGATAGAAGTAAGAGCAATGAGGGCCAGCCATAATATCTCTCTCAGAGTTTCATCTAAAAAGTGTCATACATCAACTCTGGTATGAAGTGTAACATCAAAAGCATAAGGATAAATACCCTTTGAGTAGTTTGACAGCATGAGAATAATAAGCATTTAGAAATTTAATAGCTGAAATCTGTTTGAATGATTAAATCTTTTTTATTCATTTTTCCTAATTATAGGTATTTATTTATTTTTGTTTTTATTAAGTTATTCATTTTCTTTACATCCTGGTCTCATTGTCCTCCCTCCTCTCTTCCCAGTTCCTTACTCTCCTCCCCTCCCCATCCAATCCTCTTCCCATCTCCTCCGAAAAGGGGAGTCCTCCCATGGATATCAACCAACTTTGGCATATTAAGTTTCAGTAAGACTAGCCTTATCTTCTATTGAGGCTAGACATGGCAACCCAGTTAGGAGAAAGGAATCAAAAGACTGTCAATGTATTGAGAGGCAGCCCCTCCTCATACTTCAGGAGTCCCATGTGAAGACCCAGATGTACAACTGTTACATTTATGCAGAGGTTGTAGGTCCATCCCAGGCATGCTCTCTGGTTGGCCAGTCAATCTCTGTGAGTCTCTAGGGACCCAAGTTAGTTGATTCTGTAGGTTTCCTTATGGTGTCCTTGTCCCCTCTGGCTACTTCAATCCTTCCTTCCTCTCTTTCACAAGATTTCCCAAGCTCCACTTAATGTTTCGCTGTGGATCCTTGCATCAGTTTCCATTAGTGCTGGGTGAAGCTTCTCTGATGATTGTTATACTAGGCTTCTCTCTGCACACATAGTAGAATATCATCAGTAGTGTCAGGGATGGGCTTTCCCTCATGGGATGGATCTCAAGCTGGGCTAATCATTGTTTGGCTCTTCCCCAAAATTCTGCTCCATCTTTTACCCCTGCACTTGTTTTAGGCAAGACAAATTGCATCTCTAAATTTTTGTGTCTGGGTTGGTCTCCTTATCTGTTCAATGGAAGTCTTTCCTGGTTCTAAGAGATGACTGGTCCAGGCACCTTAATCTCCTATTGCTAGGAGTCTTAGTTAGAGTCACCCTAATAGATCCTTGGGAGCTGCCACTGTCCTAGGTTTCCAACTCATCTCTGAGATTACCACCCCCATCCAATTGTCTCTCCCAGTACTCTCTGAATCCATTCTGTCTTTACTCCATCCCTCCTGTTCCTAACCTCACCCCTTCCCAACACAGTCTCCTTCCTCCATTTAACACCAATGTGATATCTAATCTGTTTTCCCGTTCATTGGTATAGAAGTATCCTTTCTTAGGTATAATTTTTAGCATGGTTATTCTGTTTTTTTATCACTAATATGTACTTCTAAGTGAATACATACTATGTTTGTTTTCCTGGGTCTAGCTTACCTCACTAATGATTATATTTTCTAGTTCCACCCATTTCCACGCAAACTTCATGATGTCATCATTTTTAGTAGTTGAGTAGTATTCTGTTGTGTAGATGTACCCATTCTGTTTATACGTTCTTCTATATTGTTTCAATTTTTTGGCTATTATGGATAAAGCTACTATGAACATAGTTGAGCAAGTGTGGTATTGTGGAGCTTCTTTTGGGTATATTCCCAGGAGTGCTATAGCTGAAGTTTGAGGTAGAGCTATTCCCATTTTTTTTTTGAGAAACCATCAGATTGATTTCCAATGTGGTTATACAAGTTTGCACTCCCAGCAGCAATGGAGGAGTGTTCCTCTTTCTCCACATGCTCACTACCATGAGCTGTTCCTTGAGTTCTTGATCTTTAAGATCCTGATAGGTGTAAGATGGAATGTCATAGTTGTTTGACTTGCATTTCCTTGATGAATAAAGATGTTCACCATTGCTCTAAGTGATTCTTGGCCATTAGCAAGTTCTCTATTGAAAATTTTCTTTTTAAATCTGTACTCCATTTTTTTTTTATTTTTTATTTAACTTTTATTAAATACACTTTATTCCTTTTGTATCCCCCCATAAGTCCCTCCCTCCTCCCCTCCCGGTCCCACCCTCCCCCCCTTT
>REGO01000080.1:5684516-5706719 GCA_010120015.1 Rhombomys opimus | reverse complement strand
GATGATTCATGGCTGCAGCAATCCATGATGATACTCCTGTGGCTACTCCTGAGTCCACTCTGGTAGAATTTGCCGTAACAATGGCCACTCTCAGCTGCTCCATCATAGTATTGAATTCTTCAGTCCAATTACCTAAAATATTATTTGATTTATGTCTAGTTTCTTGAGTACTTTATATATTTTACATATTTTTGCTCAGTCAAATGTGGTGTTTTTGAAAATATATTTCCATTATGTATGCTGCTGTTTTGCCCTTTTGATACTATCCTTTGCCATATATAACCGATTTCATTTCATGGAGTCTCATTCATTAATTGTTGACCTTAGTGCGTGATCTGTTGGTATTCTTTTCAGGAAGTTGTCTCCTGTGCCAGTACATTCAAGGATATTTCTTTTCTATCAGATTAAGTGTATCCAGTTTTATGTTGAAGTCTTTGATCCACTAGGACTTGAGTTTTGTGCAGGTTGATAGAAATGGATCTGTTTATATTTTTCTTTTTAATAATTTTTATTTTTTATATTAATCACAGGTTAATTTGTATCCCAGCCTTATCCCTCTCCCTCCTTTCTTCCCAATCCCACTCTCCCTCCCTGCCCCTTTCCAAGTCGGCTGATAGGGGAGGTCTTGAAATCCAGTTAGACTAAGACCATTTACTGAAGATGCTTTATTTTCTCCGTTGCGTAGTAAAAAAAAAAAAAAAAAAAAACCTTAAGTCCATAGGTGTGTGGATTTATGTCTGGGTTTTTACTTCTGTTCCATTCATCACCTTGTATGTTTTTATGCCATTGTCAGGCAGTTTTTATTATTATTTCTCAGTAGTAGTGCTTGAGATCAGGTGTTGATACCTCTTTTATTGCACAGAATTGTTTTAGTCCTCCTGTTTTTGTTTTTATTGTTGTTTTGTTTTATTTTGTTTTCATATGAAGTTGAGTATTGTTCTTTCAAAGTCTGTAAAGAATTTTTTTGCAATTTTCATGGGCATTGCATTGAATCTCTTACTGATCCATATGCATGGAAGATCTTTCCATCTTCTGATACCTTCTTCAGTTTCGTTCTTCAAGATTGCAGTTCTTGCCATATAAGTCTTTCACTTGCTTGGTCAGAATTACACCAAGATATTTAATAATATTTATGGCAACTGTGAATTGTGTTATTTATCTAATTTCTTTCTTAGTCCATTTATCACTTGGATAAAAGAGAGCTACTGATGTTTTGGAAATTAATTTGTATCCAGCCACTTTGCTGAAGGTGTTTGTTTATCAGCTGTAGGAGTTCCTGGATATAATTTTGGGGTCCCTTGTGTATACTATCATATCATCTGTGAATAGCAATACTTTGACTTCTACCTTTCCAATTTGTAGCCCCTTGATTTCCTTTAGTGTCCTTACTGTACTGCTCTAGCTAAAATTTAAAGTTTTATATTGAATAGATACAGAGAGAGTGGACAGCATTGTCTTGTTTCTGATTTTAGTAGAATTTTTTTAAGTGTCTCTCCATTTAATTTGATGCTGGCTATTGACTTGTAGTATATTGCCTTTATTATATTTAGTAGGTGCCTTGTGTCCCTGATCTTTCCAAGACTTTTTAAATGAAGAAGTGTTGGATTTCATCAAAAGATTTCTCAGCATCAAATGAGATGATCATGTATTTTATTCCCCTTTAAGTTTGTTTATATGGTGGATTACATTGTGTAGTTTTGTATGATGAAACATCCCTGCATCTCTGGGATAAAGTCTACTTGATCATGGTAGACGATATTTTTGATGTGTTCTAGGATTCCATTTGCAAGAATTTTACTGAGTATTTTTGCATGCAGGTTCATAAGAAAGATTGATCTAAAATTCTTTTTCTTTGATTTGGGTATTAGGGTGACTGTGGCCACATAAAAACGAATTTGGCAATGTTCTTTATGTTTCTATTTCATGGAATAATTTGAAGAGTATTTATATTTTCTCTTTTATGAAAGTCTGGGAGAATTCTGCTGTAAAACCATCTGGTCTCGGGCAGTTTTTTGCTGGTAAACTTTTAATGCCTGCTTCTATTTACTTAGTAGTTATAGGTTTATTTAGATTATTTACTTAATCTTAATTTACATTTGGTAAATGGTGTCTATCAAGAAAATCCTCCGTTTTGTCTAGATTTCCAATTTTATGAAGTACTAGTTTTTGAAGTTAAGACTTAATGGTTCTTTGTATTTCCTTGGTTTCTGTTTTCGTGTACCCTTTTTTACTTCTGATTTTGGCAATTTTTCTCTGCTTTTTAGTTAGTTTGGCTAAGGGTTTGTATATCTCCTTTACTTTCTCAAAAAAACCAACTCTGTTTAATTTACACTTTTTTATGTCCTTTCTTTCTATTTTATTGATTTCAGTCCTGAGTTTGATTAGTTCCTGACATCTACTCCTCTTGGGTGTCTTTGCTTCTTTTTGTTCTAGATTTTTTGGGTGAGCTATTAAGTTGCTAGTATGAGATCTCACTAATTTCATTATGAAGGACTTAGTGCTATGAAGTTTCCTCTTAGCACTGCTTTCATTGTGTCCCATCATTGTGGGTATGTTATACATTCATTTTCATTAAATTCTAGAAAGTCTTTAATTTCTTTATTTCTTCCTTGATCCACTGGTCATTGAGTAGAGAGTTATTCAGTTTATGAATTTGTAGGATTCCTGCTGTTTCTGATTTTGTTGAAGCCCAGCCTTAATCCATGGTGGTCAAATAAGATTCATGGGAGATATTTCAATTTTCTTGTATCTGTTGAAACTTGCTTTGTAGTCAAGGCTATGTTCAATTTTGGAGAAGGTTCCATGAAGTGCTGAGAAGATATATTCTTTTGTGTTTCAGTGAAATTTTCTGTAGATATCTGAATCATAATGTCAGTTTGTTCTACATTTCTCTGTTTAGCTTCTGCCTCTATGACATGTCCATTGGTGAGAGTGGGTTGTTGAAGACCTCCACTGTTAATGTGGGGGTGTAATGTGTAATTTAAGGTTTAGTAATGTTTCTTTTACTAAGGTGGGTGCCCTTGCATTTGGAGCATAGATGTTCAGAATTGAGACATCATCATCGTCATTGTTTCACTTTATTTGAATGAAGTGTCCTTCATCTCTTTTTATTAATTTTGGTTGCAAGTATAGCTTATTAGATATTATAATAAAATATTTTTTTTTGCTTCCTGGGTTCATTTGCTTGGAAAATCTTTTTACAACCCTTTACTCTGAGGTAATGTCTATCTTTCATGTTGAGTTATGTTTCTTATATGGAGCAGAATGATGGATTCTGGTTTTGCATCCATTCTGATAGCCTGTGTCTTTTCATTAGGGAATTGAATCTATTGATGTGGAGAGATATTAAAGACAAATAATTGTTAATTCCTTTCATTGTGGTGTTGGTATTGGCAGTGTGTATGTGGGGAGGTTCCCTTTCATTTGGTTCTGCTGGTAGGAAATTATTTATTTCCTGTGTCCTTGGGAAACCTCGTTGTGTTAACCTCTTAATGTGGGGTTTTCCTTCTAGTATCTTCTGTAGGGCTGGATTTGTGCATACTTTTTTTTTCAGTTTTTTATTTAATTGTATTTATAATTTTTAAAAGTAATTTTATTTATATACTTATTTATTAAAAGTTATTCGCTTTGTATCCCGGCTGCAGCCCCTTCTCTTGTCCCTTCCCACTCCCACCTAGCCTCCTTCTTCTTCCCCTATTACCTTTCCCTAGTCCTCTGATAGGGGAGGACCTCTTCCCTTTCTATCTGACCCTAGCTTATCAGATTCTAACAAGGCTTGCTTCATCATCTTCCTCTGTGGCCTGGCAAGTGTGCACCCTCCAGAGGGAAGTGATCAAAGAGCCAGCCACTGAGTTCATGTCAGAGACAGTCCCTGTACCCCTTGCTAGAAAACCCAATTGGAAACTGAGCAGCCAATGGGTTTCCTTTGAACAGAGGGTCTAGTTCCTCTCCATGTATGTTACTTAGCAGGAATATCAGTCTCTGCAGGCCACCATGGGCCAAGGTATTTTGGTTCCATTGTTCTCCATGTAGAGTTCCTTTTCCCCTCCAGGTCTTCCTATCTCCTTCTTCTTCCATAATGTTTCCTGCACTGTGCCCAAGTTTGGCTATGAGTCTCAATATACCCTTCCATACCCTAGTAGGTAGAGTATTTTAGAGGTCTTCTGTGGAAGGCTCCTCTTGTTCCTTGTCATCTCCTACTTCAGGGTTCTGTCCTGATTGCCCTTCTGAATGAGGATTAAGCATTTTCCCAAGGTCCTCCTTGTTGTTTAGCTTCTTTAGGACTATAGATTTTAGTATGTTAATGTCATATTATATGGCTAATATCCACTTATAAGTTAGTATATATCATATGTGTCTTTCTGCTTCTGGGTTACCTCACTCAGCTCAACATCCTTAGTCATTCAGAAAATGATAATCAAAAAGACCCTGAGATTTCAACTCATACTCATCAGAATGAGTAAGATAAAAAATTCCAGGGATGAAGCATGCTAGAGAGAATATGGAGATAGGGGACCCCTCCTCCATTGCTGGTGGGAATGTAACTTTGTACAACCACTTTTGAAATCAATTTGGTGCTTTCTCAGAAAATTAGGAATAGGACAACCTAAAGATCCATCTATAAAACTCCTAGGCATATATCCAAAAGATGCCCCATGATTCAATATGGAAGTTTGCTCAGCTATGTTCATAGCAGCTTTAATTGTAATAACCAGTATCTGGAAACAACCCAGATGCCCCTCAACAGAGGAATGGATTCTGAAAGTGTGGTACATTTACACAATGGCATACTACTCAGGAATTAAAAACAAGGAAATCTGTGCCAATGAGTTCAAAGCTCTTCCCCACATTTTCTTCTAATAGGTTCAGTGTTTCTGGATTTATATTGAGCTCTTTAATCCACTTGTACTTTAGTTTTGTACAGGGTAATAAGGTATGGATGTATTTGAATTTTTCTACATTAGATATCTGGTTAGACCAGCACCATTTGTTGAAGAAGCTATCTTTAAATTGTGTAATTTTGGCATCTTTGTCAAAAATCATGTGCACATAAGTGTGTGGGTTTATTTCTCGTTCTTCAATTCCATTGATCCACCAGCTTATTTTTATGCCATTACCATGCAGTTTTTATTACTGTTACTCTATAGTACAGCTTGAGATCAGGGGTGAAGATAACTTAAAAAGATCTTTTATTGTAAAGGATTGTTTTAGCATTTCTGAGTTTCTTGTTATTCTATACGAAGTTGAGAATATTTCTTTCAATGTCTGTAAAGTACTGTGTTGGTAATTTGATAGGAACTGCATTGAATCTGTTCTCAGACAATTAGGAATAGCGTTACCTCAGTATGTAGCTATATCATTTCTAGGCATATATCCAAAACATGCTCAAGTTCACAACAAGGACATTTGCTCAACCATGTTCATAGAAGCTTTATTCATAATAGCCAGAGCTGGGAACAACCCAGATGTCCCTCAGTTTAGGAATGGATACAGAAATATTAGTACATTTACACAATGGAATAAAAAAAAAGGAATTCAGGAATTCATGAAATTTGCAGGCAAATGGTGAGAACTAGAAAAGATCACCCTGAATGAGGTATCCCAATAGCAGAAAGACACACATGGTATAGACTCATTTATAAGTGGATATTAGAAATATAATATAGGGTAATCATATGAAAATCTTTATACCTAAAGAAGCTAATCAAAAAGGAGGATCCTGGGTAAGATGCTCAATCCTCATTCAGTAAGGCAAATGGAATGGGCATCAGAAGAGGGAGAAAACAGGGAACAGGACAGGTGCCTTTCACAGAGGGCCTCTGTAATACTCTACCCAACAGTGTATCAAAGTAGATGCTGAGACCCGTAGCCAAACTTTGGGCAGAGTTCAGAGAATCTTATGAAAGAAGGGGGAGATAAAAAGCTTGGAGGGGACAGGGGCTCCACAAAGAGAGCAACAGAACCAAAACATCTGGGAACAAGGGTCTTTTCTGAGATTGATACTCCAAACAAGGACCATGCATGGTTATAACCTAGAACCCCTGCACAGATGTAGCCCATGGCAGCTCAGTCTCCAAGTGGGTTCCATAGTAATGGGAACAGGGACTGCCTCTAACATGAACTCAGTGGCTGATTCTTTGATCATCTCCCCCTTAGTAGGGAGCAACCTTAACAGCTCACAGAGAAAGGCAATGCAGCCAGTCCTGATGAGACCTGATAGACTAGTGTCAGAGGGAAGGGGAGGAGGACCTCCCATATCAGTGGTCTGGGGGAGGGGTATAGGAGGAGAAGAGGAGGAGGGTGATATTGAGAGGGGATGAGGGAGAAGGCTACAGCTGGGATACAAAGTGAATAAACTGTAATTAATTAGAAACTAAATAAATTTTAAAAAGCAAAGAAATCTTGAAATTTTCAGGCAAATGGTGAGACCGACAACGATGGGACCTACAAAAGATTATATGTGTTATTTAAATTTTGTTTTGTCAAGGAATCTTGCTTTCTTCATCTATGGTGGAGAAAAGGTTTGCTAGGTATAGTATTCTGGCCTGGCATCTGTGCCATCTTAGTGACTCGAAGATATCTATCTATCCAGGCCCTACTCGCTTTTAAAGTCTCTGATGAGAAATCAGATGTAATTCTGATAGGTATGCCTTTATTTGTTCTTTGACTTTTACCACATGCAGCTTTTAATTTTCATTCTTTGTTCTGTGCATAGTGTTTTAATTATTATGTTCAATAGAATTTCCTTATCTGTTTCAATCTATTTACTGTTCTGTAAGCTTCTTGTATGTTTATAGGCAACTTTATTTTTAAGTGACAGAATTTTTTTTCTATTATTTTATTAAAAATATTTTCTAGGCCTTTGAGATGGGAATCTTCTTCTATCCCTATTTTTCTTAGGTTTTAGTCTATTCATAGTATCCTAAATTTCCTAGATGTTTTTGTGTCAGAAACCATTTACATTTAACATTTTATTTGACCAATATATCAATTTCTTCTATCATATCTTTTATGCCTGAGATTCTCTCTTTCATTTCTTGTATACCGTTATTGATGCTTGCCTCTTTAGTTTCTTTTCTCTTCCCTACTTATGAAAAGGGCACTGCCATGATACTTCAAGGAAAAAATAAATAAATAACTTAGGCAACCAAAAACAATTTTTAGCCAGTTCTTTCCTGAGAGCCTATTTGGCTATGATATTGATAATTCCATTATCTTCTTGCTGCTCAAGCAGAACATACAGATTTAATCCTTGATTTCAGACTGTGTCCTCATCACACACAACTCCCAATACACACACAAAATCTATCACATAATTAGCTGAGTTCCAGCTTCCCATTCTGTGTGCCATCTAGCACTTTATCTTCATCCTTTTGTCATGACACTTGTGTATTATTATTGTCTTTTGCATGGATGACTGCTGACCTTGGCTTCCATTGAAGTAACTGTCTTTCATGGTCAGTTCACAGAAAGAGATAATTATGTTCACAAATGTAAATCAATCCATCCAGTCCTACATTTGAACCAAACATTTTACAGTGTCTCAAACTAGTCATAAAATTCTATTTCCATTGTTTCCCATCTGACTCCGATCAACTGTCCAACATCATTTATGCCATTTCTGTTTCTACAATGCATGTATTACTTTCCCTCCTTCTTCCTAATTGAAATTGCTGCCCTTCTTCCCAACACACTTTTTTCTTCTTCTTTGCACACATTTTTTTTCTTCTGAGTTCCTTTTTTTTCTATAGGTTTCTGTCCAAAGGCTACCATTTCAGCAGATGACCCTGCATTTTTCTATCCAAATTGGTTCTTTTTAATTCTTTGCTCTCTCTCACCATTCTGTTTGTTTCCTTCATATGTTTATAGGAATTGGAAACACTCTACTTTATTGCCAGGCCTGAAGAGATGAAACAATCAGTTAAATTTTTGCTGTGTCAACATAATAACCTGAGTTTGATCTCTAGCACCCATGTAGAGAGACAAAAATGGCCCTGTGGTCACACACCTGTAAGCTCATTTCATAGTTTGGGAAAGGGAGTCAAAAGGTCTTTGAAGCTTGATGGCCTGTCATTCTAGCTTGGTCAGCATGCTCCAGGCACAATGAGAGACTTGGATTCTTTGAAATGGAAAGTAGAGAGTGATTGAGAGAGACACCAATGTTGACTTCTGGCAATGTTGACACACACACATACACACACACTTTATTATCTGTATATTTTGTCTGGCCATTGCAATACAAACTATATCCTAATAATTTTTGCTTTTAATATTCATTTATTTATTCATTATTATTTATTCACTTTGTATCCCAGCTGTAGCCTTCGTCTTTGTCTCCTTCTACCTTTCTTCTCTCTTCTCCTCTTATTCCCCTCCCCTAGTCTACTGATAAAGGAGGTCCTCCTCCCCTTCTCTCTGACCCTAGCCTATCAGATCTCATCAGGACTGGCTGCATCTTTTCCCTCTGTGGCCTGGCACAGGGGGATGTGATCAAAATGCTGGCCACTGAGTTCATGTCAGAGACAGCTCCTGCTCCCCTTACTAGGGATCCCACTTGGAGACTAGGCCGCTCACATGGTACATCTTAGCATGGGGTCTAGGTCCTCAATACCTTTATATAGTAGAGAGCCTATTACAAGAAAGTTTTCAATGTTTGTCAAAGCAATTAATCTATGCCTGAACAAGTAAAGGGAACAGGACCACTGAGCTTCTCAGAAGAAAAAGAACGCAGAATTGGGAGACAGAGAGCTAAGGGAAGGAATCCCAACAAAGCACCCATTTTGCTGACCTTTGACATACATGTGCCTGTGTGTGTTAAACCAGTGTGTAGGCCAAGGAGAAAGGAATGGAGAGACCTCACCTGAGGCACTAGAGAAAAATCCCTTATCTGTCACTAGAAACATCAGATATCTGCTAAGATTCCATTTCTTCTTGAAACACTCCTAAGATCTCACCTCATTCTGAGCTTTTAACACGGATTTAGAGTAGCACTGTTTGAGCGGCCCGATGCCAGTGGTGTTTAGTACAGCAGAGCATATGACATTGTTCTGTGCATCAGAGACCTGATTCAGGACAGGCACAGTGTTGAGAAGTGGACTTTGGAGAGGACAGCTACTGTTACAAGTTCATTAACTCATGTCTTCTTCCCTCTTACTATCATGGGTTCATTCTAAACTCTTCCCGACAAACACTGAGAATCTCACTCATGATTTGATCATATTAATAATATTAATCACTTTTACAGTATAAAACATAACATATGCATACATAGTATATAAATACAATATATGGTGTAATAATGTAACCCATTGTTTCTGAGTACCGACTGCATGCAATGTATTGCTGCCTCCATATTCTATACATTAATATAATCAATCTACAATGACAACACTGAACACTGATGGCACACCTCACTTCTACTTCCTACTTGAGAAAGAGTATGTATTCATGAAATGTTGTAGACTTTTTTTTCGTTTGGCAATCTTTAACATGATCATAATTTGCACACTAGCAGCCTCATAGGTTTTTCCTCCCCTGAAGCTGGATGAAAACAACAGTTTGGATCACTGTGGCACAGGGCATAGGAAGCCCTGCTAGAATCCCCATGTAATCTCACTATAACAAGGTTGAGCTCCCTTCACTCCTTATTAAAGTCCTGCTGTATTATTCTGTATAGACACCAATGGGAAAAGTCAATCTACTTAGATTCCCGAGATTAAAATTTAAACCTTTTTCCCTCCTCATGTCTGCTTCAAATGATACGAGCTGCTCAGGTGGTAAAATCAAATATTGCTGGGGGCTAGAAATGTGTGCCTTTACTACTACACTAAATGGAGGCACTGCCAAAGACCTGAACGTAAAAGATGGTATGATGATGTGCATCCCTGACTGTTCAATAGAGCTAAATCAGACACATAATTCCATAACATGTGGGGCCATAAGTATAAAGAAAATGAGAGTCCCTTCCTAGAAACTAATAAGAATTTTGCGAGGAATAAAATTCAGTGGTTTAGAATATACTTGGTAAACACAAAGCACTTATAAGTGTATAAGCAAACACTTATTATCTACAGAAATGCAGATAATAAGTACATAAATACATACATGTATGTGTAAGGGTTTTATCACAACAGCAAAACTTTAGCTGTGCTGTGTCAGCACGTGGCCTTGTTCTACATTAAGATTATCCCTTCCCCGATCAAAAGGCCTGCGTTAAATTATTTCAGTTGACTTTTTCTTTCTTTTTCTAATTGCTACTTGGGCTGTTTGTTACATGCCATCTCTACCACAGCTCCACAGTCTCTTCCTTGTATCCCTGAAGAGGAGTTCACAGTCAGCATTGTCTCCTTGGGCCTTTCTCTTGTTGTCTGCAGCATCAAACCTGTACTGTATCAACAATCATCAATCACATATTAGGCAATGTATCTTTAACAGAGAGCCAGGAAGGAAGTGGGAGAGAACAAGTGGAAGGGAAGAAGGGCTCAGGAAGGAGTTGGAGAGGAAGATTTTCTGTCCAGGTTATTTGAAAAGGAAATATGTCCCAGGTTAGAAAACAAGATTATCTATGTCAGGAAAGAAACTAGAAAATGATTGGTTTTTCGACATGAAGATGACAGCCTCGAAAATTGTGATGACTTAATTTTTTTAATATAGTAAACTTTTTCCAAGCAAATAAGAGTGGGAAATAATCTGAAATCCATGAAGACCTTTGGCCACTTTGAAATCACCCATGCTGTATTCATTACTGCTCAGCAGCCTTTGCTGCTGTTGCTCTTCCTTCCCTCAGTACAAACTCAGAATGACTGCCACTGAGAGGTTTTCTGGTGATTGGAATGAAAAACATTTTCCATCAGGTGTATGGTATCACAATAGATATATCCAGGAGTCGTGTCTAACTAACTACACATAATACTGTGTATCTTTCTTAGCATAGAAAAGGGTAGCAGATGATCTGTACACATAAAATACCTGTTGTAACTGACAACCTGTATTTATCTACTTTCACTTGTAATACGTGTGAGCCCTTTACAATGTAATGAAGGACTACCCACATTTGCAGAGTCATTTTAGAGACTGCTAAAACCTCAGATTAATTTTCCATCCTTTTCTTTTTAATTTATTTATTTTTTATTAATTACAGTTTACTTACTTTGTATCCCAGCTGTAGCCCCCTTCCTCATCCCCTTCCAATACCACCCTCCCTCCCCCATCTCCTCCCATTCCCCTTCCCAAGTCCTTGTTTTAAAGCAGAAGAAAAGTAAGATGTTTTCTAGTGAATAGCTATTTTCTTATTTGCATACACACACACACACACACACAAAAACAAAAAAAAAAAAAAAAAAAAAAGATAAAATCTTGATCGGAAGAGCGAAAAACTGTCATGGAGTAAGGAACTCAACTAAGACAAAAAAAAAAAAAAAAAAAAAAAAAAAAAAAAACGAGGCAGGCACAAGAATTATCTTTGGAAGCTCTCTTGACTGGCAACTGCATATGTACAAAGTCGAAAATATTGATCATCAGAAAGATGGAACCTTGGGCATTAGGCTGATATGGCCTGAAAAATGTAACTATCAACCTTGGTCCCCCAATCTCATTCCACATGGAGGTAATAAAGGCACATTAAGAAGCCATTGGTCTATGAAAAGTGGAAAATAGGAATGAAACTGTTTCACCATAACATGCTAAACACCAAAGTAAAGTCTTTAAACTTTAAAATTCTAAACCAAGACAATATAAAGAAACAACTGGCCTCTATAAAATATCCTTTTAAAATAAGTTTACTTCTAACAAAAATTCCTCTATAAAATGTTTGATGCTTGTTATGATGTAAATGCTAAGATCTCTTGTGTCGGAGATATGTATGTTACCGGTGCATTGAGTTTGGTACACAGCTCTAGTTCCCTAAGAGCTTAGATGACTGAATAGTGACAGCAAAGGGACTGCCTTTCCCAAAGACACTACATTCTTCTTCAGAAAAAGGAAAAAGAATATTAAAGAAACATATTCGTAATGATAAACAATAATACCCTTTCTGTCTTAAAGGGTGTTATGGAGATGGCTCACTAATTGGGAGTACTTGCTCCTCTTGCAAAGAACCCAAGTTTTTGGGTGTCTGCACCAACATGATGACTTACAACTACCTGTAATTCTAGCTTGTAGGAATACTCTCTCATCTTAGCTCAGGCACCCATATACAAGTACACATATGTACACGCAAACACAAGTAAAAATGTTTTTACTTAAGTAGAGATTTTTATACACTGTATTCTGCTTACTGTTTCCCCTCCCTTTAATTCTCCTATACTCCACCACCCTTCCTTGCTCTCTCTTTCATTAGAAAACAGGATAAAGCAAACTGATCCTTTAACACTGGTATGAATCCCTTCATTTTATGTGTCATTCAGAAAAGATATGAGTGCCTGGAAAGGTAGCTCTGCAGTTAAGAGAGCTTACTGCTTTTCCAGAGGATTCATGTCTAGTTCCCAGCTTAGTACTGTGCAGAACACAACTGCCTATAACTGAAGCTCTAGGAGATTCAATGTCTCTGGCCTAAGAGGGTACACATTACTGGATTATACTCTCTCTCTCTCTCTCTCTCTCTCTCTCTCACACACACACACACACACACACACACGGAATTTATAATAAATTCATTTTATTATTTAATTCATTTTTTTAAAGAAGAGATCATATAAATTGTAACAAAATATCAAAATAGGTTAAATGTTTTCTTGCCATTTTCACAAAATTCAAAATCATTTTGAGACCTACAGGGAAAGTTCTTGATTGGATGACCAGTGTCTTACCCAGGAACTCTGAACTTCTTGTAACCCTCAGTTGAAATGTCAAAGCTCTTAGAAAATGCCTTTCAAGCACATAATCTCTACCATTAAATAGAGGGTACCCTTGCACTTTTGTTGAGTTTGTTCTCACTTTGGCTATGGGAGAATATGAAAAGAGGAGGCCAAACCACTTTTCTTTCATAAGAAAGAAATCCTTAAGCCCCTCGTTGGAATATATTTTAGGTAATTGGACTGAAGAATTCGATACTATGATGGAGCAGCTGAGAGTGGCCATTGTTACAACAAATTCTACCAGAGTGGACTCAGGACTAGCCACAGGATTATCATCATAGATTGCTGCAGCCATGAATCATCTGAAGAAATGGGCTGGCATGGGAGCGTTAGCAGGCCTTCTGGTGTTGGTCTCCTTGGTTTGCCTGTGGTGTATATGCAAGATTAGAGTCTCACAACAGTGTAATGCAGCCATGATCATTCAGGCCTTTACAGCCATTGAAGCAGGACAGTCTCCCCAAGCATGGTTGGCTACCATAAAAAGCTAAAATGTTATGCTCAGGATGCGAGGCTAAGCACTGCACTCAGGGTCAGCCGCTTTCGACCCAGAGAAGAGCATGTCTGATTGCATGCGGGTTGATGCCCCAGGTCCCGCCTCTGAGAAAAAGGTATCAGACGGGTCTGATGCTCTTTGGGTGGATGACACCTAAATGAACATTGGTACAAAGTCCCAATTTATTTCTAATATCAGAGATCAGACCTCTACTCTTGCCTGACGCATCTAAAACAAAAATGGGGAACTGTAGAGAGCTGCATAATACCGCGCCTTAAAGATGGAGCTGGTTTCCGCCTTCCACCTTCCCGATGGTGAGTGCTCTCTGTCACAAACAACTCCATATTTGGCTAAGGCTGAGGATCTGGCTTGCTTCCATGTATGTGGACCTCTCTGCATTGCCCACGAGGCATGCTGGGGTTGGCTACCCAGAGGCTATTTTAAGCTGTGGGCTGGCTTTCCCCAGGGTCAGAAGATTGTTCAAGGTTCCTGAATAAACTGCATTGAGAAGAAAAAAAAAATCAGAAAGAATTAGAGGAGGACCTCCCCTATCAGTGGACTTGGGCAGAGGCATACATGCAGAAAGGGGGGGAGGGTGGGACCGGGAGGGGAGGAGGGAGGGGCTTATGGGGGGATACAAAAGGAATAAAGTGTAATTAATAAAAGTTAAATAAAAAATTTGGAAAAAAAAGAAAGTATTTGAATACTCAAAAATATTATTCCTTGGAAGTGGCAGAATACACATACTGAAATCCAGAGACCTGATAATTTGCAAGGTCAAAGCCTGATGGCAGCTGAGCTCTCAAATCAATCGACATTTTCGCTCTTGGCTTTTGCTACTGAACAAAGCTTCATAAGAAAGGTCATCTTCAAATTTCAATTATTTAATATCTCAATATAGTCAGAACAACACTGGCCTCTGTGGTCATCAACTTAACATTTAGACAAATAAGAGAAAAATGAAGCATATAAATAAAGACAAGCAATCAAATGTCACTAAAGAAAACATTATCCAAGTCCTGTTAGCTAATGTGGCTCTCAATTTGCCAGTGATGTTATTTTCTAAGCTTTTTCTATAAGAGACAAACCTCCCTCATCATCAGTAGCTGCTTTTGAGTTTGCAGTTTTGCTGTCAATTTCAATTTTGTTTGGATTTCTGTGAAAACAAAAACATACCAAAATAGGTTGTCTGAAACACGGCATCAATAGAACAGAAAAATAATACAAACCTTCCATTTAATCATCCTAAGAACACAAGCACTCATTCTCTGAGTGACTTACAGATTCGGACACGGAAAGAGTTTGCTGTCTGAAAGTCTCACTAACTTACGTGTTCCCAGGGGAACTTCCAGCAATGCATCTTTTTTTTTTTTTTTTTTTTTTTTTTTTTTTTTTGAGAGTTGGAGGAGACGTGCACATGGATTTCTGGAAGGGACATGAAATGGTTACATGTGGTAGGGAGATACTGAATTAGGCTACAGGTATGAAGTTTAGAGGCTTGTGCACTGAAGTTAATGACATTAACACTGTCTAAGTAAATAAGGATAGAACAATGACCCTGTGAACAACTACATTCCAGTGTTCAATGTATGAACATGTTACCTTTCTCTAGTAAAAGGCATTTGCAGACATGCTTAAAGTTACAAACACTGAGGTAGAAAGATGACTGTGGACCATTAGGATAGATAGGCACAAAATGATTACAGGAGGCATTAAATGCTAAGGGCTTTCTCCAGCTGGAAATGGAAGAAAGAATAATATAGGAAAATGATGATATCTAGAACATAAGGAGAAGTGTCCACTAACAACATACCCATGAACCTTTAGCCAGCTGGGAAATGAGGACTTCAGTGTTCTGAAGAAATAGAAATTATTTCTGCCAATCACCTGTAGGAACTTGGACTCAAGGTTTCCTCACCAGTGTAAGGAAGAGTAGGCCAGTAGATTACAAAACAAAGCAATCAGTTGAAACCACTGGACTTTTGACATAGAAAATCGAGATATACATTTTAAAATAAAGCTTCTCAGACCAAGGCTGAGAGTAGTGCAGGGCTATGGGCATACAAATAAAGATTTAAAACACAGATTGACATGTTTACTTAGCAAAACAACAGTAGCAGGGTTTTACCCATAGCCTCTCATTTGCCTTGATCACATTAATACTGTCCTACGTGCACTGAACTTTTTGTCTTTTCTTTTCCCATTGGTTTGCAGATCATGTAATTTATTCCTATTCCTTTGTTACTTTATATTTTAAGATCTAAGCATTTAACTTTGCTCTTCAATCATTCCCTTATTGTTCTTGGTAGTATTGTTGATTTTGTTTCCTCTTCCTCTTCCTTTTGCTTTCATGTATGTAAATTCTGTAGACTCTAATTGCATCACCTCCATGTTGTGCACTTCATTTTGTTGCTTTACGTGTACAAATTTTAAAGTACCATTTTTGTCTGATATAAATAAACATACAGTGGATCATATATTCCTTGCTTTGCCTATCATTCATTTTTGCTTCTCATCTGATATTATTTGTCTTCCATCTGAACCACATCCTTAGTACTGAAATAAATCACATTTTTTGATAGAGGGCCATGTTTGATTCCCTGGAAAGGTATTTATTTATCTTTAACAAAAGGATTCTTTTGACAGATAAACAATTCTAGATTGACAAGAGAGTTTTCTTGATGTATTAAAAACATCATTCTTTGTTAACTGATTCCTATAATTTGTGTTAAACAAAAATCAATGTAATTTTATCACTTTTGAAGTTATCTGTCTACTTTGCTAAGTCTAAAAGTTTTATCTTTTTATAATATGTATAATTATAATATTTTTGTACTGTTATTTTATTTTTCTTAATTCTAGCTGAATTAAGGTTAATATGAGGTTAATATATTGTATAATTTCATAAAATTTCTTGTTATGTGGGGAGGGAGGGCTGGTTCAATGTGTAAAGTATTTTCAGTGCAAGCATGTGATCTTACGTTCATATCCTGAAGACTCACAAAAAAGCTCTCCATAGCACCATAAATTTGCATCCCCGAATCCTTGCCAGCCAATCAGACTTGGTGACATGTCAAAGCTCCAAGTTCAATGAGAGACCCTGTATCAAGATAGTAATAGTAGTAGTAGTAGTAATAATAATGATAATAAGTGCTGAAGAAGGAATTGAAGAAGGCATTCTATCATCTGACGTTCTCATGTACTACAAGAAAAAATATCTATAAACACATCTGAATAAACTTGTGTATCATACACACACAAAGGTACACACAGATGCATACACATTTCAGGGTGATCCGTATCCCCTGAAGTCCAAGTTCACAGGTAGAACCTCTGATTATCACTGCCATGATGCGTAGAGAAGAAGGAATGTGAGAGGTAATTGCATTTAAGTGAGGTCATGGAGATAGGGGACACCGGAGAGGAATGTTTTCTCTGTGGTCCTCCTCTAGTTTTATCTCTGTCTCTCTTCCCACCATGTAAGAGAATTACAATGAGAATTTAGCCATATGAAACCCAAGAGAGAACTCAAGCCACACACTGAATTTGTTGGCACCTTGATTTGGGACATCCAGCAATCAAAACTATAAGTAATAAATGTCTGATGTTTTCAAAGAGGTGATCTATTTTATGTTGTGAAAGATTAACAAGTGAAATAATTCTCAATCATCATTTCTTCATATAGTTTCCTCTGTTTTGTTCTCTCTGTGTTTTTCTACATTTTGTCTATCTGATGGAGATGCTTCCTAATTTTTATCAATGTATCAATCATTTATACTACCCCAGTCCATTATGATTTTAATCTAATTTCAGTTTTTTATTCTATTGTGTCTTGGTCTTTGCCAAGTTAGAGTCATTCCTTACTATTCACTACTGACAACTGGGTTCCTGGATAACACAACCTGAGGATGCTGAAGAAGATGCTTAAGTTCTTTATATAAACTTGCGATGCTGTTTACATAGAAATTAGATAATCTATCTGTGTACTTCTAATCATCTCCAGGTTACTTATTCTACTTAACAAACTTTAACAGCTATATAAATAGTGGTGCTAAAGCATTACTTACATTATAATGACAAGGATACTGCCCATATATATTCAGTACAGACTTAGTATTTAAAAGTATCCATGATCTATATTTGGATATAAAATCTATAGATGTACTAGGCCAAGAACATGGCCTTTTTTACATTAATGTGCTTAGCAAATCATATTATTTTTTCACCATGACAGTTATAATATCTCCAATTGTATGAGTGTGATTCAGCTGTCTTCTCATCTTGTTTTGTTTATGATTTTTCTTCCCTTGTGCTTTATTGTGCTATTTTGGGTGATGAGGTCATAGACCTTAAAATTAGTCCATGAGAAAAATTAGCTTCCCAATTGAAGAAGCCTTCTCAAGAAGGAAAAGACTTTTTCCTTCTCCAATAGACATGAAGACACTAACGAGCCACATTGTCTTTTAGTTTTTCAAAGGCCCTTTATAGAACTGAGCTATACAAGCTGAGATTTTATGTTCAGGTGAAATTTAGCTCATGATCATGAGTAAATTCTAAGAAAAGTTTCTCATCCTTGCTCAGGGCCCTGCTTTGATTTAAATCATTCCCTTGTGGTTTTCTGACAGGCCCGTTTTCTTTCTCATTTCCTGTGACTTTCTCTTGAAAATGTTAACAAATGTCTGCCTGCTCCTCAAAGGGCACAGAATATACACCAAAGAAATGATCATAATCAAGTCAAGGTTCCTTAACTTATGAGATTATTGGGGGACATTTACAAGAGCATAGGAGAAGGGCTATGCAGCATGGATAAATCAAAGGCAGCTGCATCACTAGAGGTGATGTTTCATGACATCTTAATCTTGAGAATTTTCTACTCAATTCCCTGAAAAGTACTTCCCTGTTAGCAATTATTTGTTTCATGGGCAGAGAAGCCTTGCTGAATCTCACAAGTTTCTGACCCTTTTTTAAAATATCATTTATTTATTTATTTATTTATTTATTTATTTATTTATTTATTTATTTTGCTGTAAGTTTCAAGAACTGCCTAAGACCTAGGAGATTCCTACCTCCTTCCTTCAGTTCAAAGGAAACAGGCAGTTTTAGCTCATCTTCATGAATGGCACCAAATGGAAGGCCAGATTTGTGCAGAGGATATAATTGCTTCTGATGGGTTGAAATATTTATAGAGGTTTATTTTAGTTACTGTTCTATTGCTGTCAAACAACACCATAAGCAAGTTAACCCTTATAAAAGGAAGCATTAAATATTGTTTCAAAGACTTGGTACATTATCACCATAGTGGGGAACATCTCAACAGGCAGGCATGATGATGAAGAAGAAGCTGAGATCTACAATCTGATCCTAGGAAAGAGAAAGAGAGAGAGAGAGAAATAGAGAGAGAGAGAGAGAGAGAGAGAGAGAGAAATAGAAAAAAGAGAAGAAAGAGATAGGAGAGAGAGAGACTGAGCTTGGCATGGGCTTTTGAAACCTCAAAGCCCACAATTCCATCTAATCCTTTCAAATGGTGCCACACTGGTGAATAAACATTCAAGTATATGAGTCCATTGAGGTCGTCTTAGCCAAAACACTACAAGGGTTCTTTCACTTGAAGACTAGAGACCACTGAAGTTAAAGTTCTGAGGCCTTTCAGTTTGGACACTTGACAGCAAGAGCAAAAGCACTTCAGCATCATGTTTATTTGTCTTCATGCTTCTTTTTTAGCCACCTTTGACCTTAAAAGATTCATTACTAAATAATTTGAGAATATTTCCTCATCCTTATTGTTTTTGTGCTTACATGATTTTGAGAGACTTTCCTATTTTGTTGTGTGAAATGAAGTAAAAATAAATTCCTTCCAAATTTAACATTCTGATAGAAAATCATGGATTATCACATGTACTTATGAGGTATATAAGTGTACTTAAACCATTGCCTTTTCCTCTTTTATATGTACTTTGTGCATCTTTTTTTCTTTCAGCTTAATACCTCTGTATACGCACACATATTCATAAATAGGAAGATGACTCAGCAAGTAAAGATGCTTGCAGCTAAGCTTGACAATCAGAGTTCAGTCTCTGTGACCCATATGGTAGATGAGATTTTAACTTCCAGGAGAGTTTTAAACTCTAAATCATCTCTCCAGTCAAAGTGACATGTAGCACAGTTTTTTCTGTGCTACATGTCTGGAGCAGTACAGTTACTAAATATCTTCTGTCGCTTCAGGTTGCAATTTCTGTATATTTTTCTAGATATTCCATTCATATATTCATCTGTCTCCATTGGTTTCTCTTTTACTATATTCTTCCATCTCAAGTCCATTTTATATGATCTTCAAAGGAGTGGAAGGAAAAGAGAAGGAGGAGGAAGAGGAGGAGAAGGAAGAGGAGGTAGACAAAGACAAAGAAGATTATGAAAAGGAAGAAAGAGAAGAAGAAAAGGAAGAAGAAAGTTGTTTTAGGAAAATAATAGGAAAGAATATATCTACTCAATGTTCCTCAGATTTCAAACTGTTGGTTTTGTACTTCTTTTTTATTTTTATTTTGACTTCTTTCTGTGTTTAAGTCCTACATTCAATAGCATATTGTTTACTACATTAGAAATATTCAGAAAAGGACAATTTTGCTTTCAATAATATTTTGGATTATACATGTAGAAGGTCTCAATAACAGTTGACTTTAACTTTCTCCAACATTTTCTTTGATCTATTAATGCAATCCATTTTATCTTTTGCATAGTTTACACATTTAATGCTTTTTGATAATCTTTTTACTTTATGCAATTACTTTTTAGCATAATTAAAATGTTATAAGCAAGGTTGTATTCAGTCATATCACTTGTAGCACACCTGTATTTCTTTGTATGAATAAAAGCTTATATGGAGAAGCTTCTTTTTGCACCTTTCGTAACAGCAGTGCCTATGGTGAAGTCATTCCAATTCTTTTGAAACACACATGTCAAGTCTATTTGAGATGCATATTTGATTCTGATAGGCAAGTTTTCTCCAACTTTCTTTTTATATAGTTTTCTAAATGTAAGTTATTAAAAATGCAAAATAATTTCTGGCAAAAAGTATGCTATTACTATATAGATTTTTTATCTTTGTTTCGCTTTATGAAATTTCATCTCTTTTAACCTGTATCTTTAATTTTAAATTTTTAAGTTATATTTACAGTGATTGTGTCTGTCTGTCTGTTTGTCTCTCTCCCTCTCTCTCTCTCTCTGTGTGCATGTTTGAGTGAAGGTAGTTTAGCTTACTCTTATTTTATGTGATTTTTGCTATACTGTTACATGCCTTTCATTATTTTCAGGAAGTTATGTTTTCATGGTATCTAAACATTTTTCATTTATTCTCTTTTTCCATTTTCCTTTTGAAATGACAAATAATTTCTGGAAACATAAATAAAACCACTCCATATACCTAAGACCCCTGATTGAACTTACATGACAGTTCAAACAAGAATGACATTTGCTCATTCTCTTCTTAGCTCTAAAATCTAGTGATAAATTCATTAATAGATTCTTCATCTGCTATTCTGTTTTTATTTCCATCATTTCTATTTTTCTCTTTATGAAAATTTCTCTTTATCTATTAAAATCTCCCATATACTTTTTATATCAAGCTCTCTTTCCCTAAGAAGATTTAGCTTATTGTTTATATTTCTTGTCTGATTTTACATTTGTCAGTGTCATATTTAATAGGATTTGGCTGATAATTTTTTGAACAGCAGTTTTGTGTTTTTGTTCATTTATATATTTCATGATTTTGTCTTGAAGTATTCATAGGGCAATACACGCTGTCATGTTTTACTTATTGTTAGATGTGGGCTTGCTTCTCTGTAGTACTCTATCTGGGGAATTGAGTAAACTCAAGTAAACATTACTCTTTGTTTGTGTTTGATTACATTTTCATTCAATGAATTAGCAGCCTTGGAAGTTTTACCTCAATAACAGTGTTAGAATGAGAGTGAAAGATTTTTGTTTTATGTAATTTTATATAATTCTTGGTTAAAGTAATCTCTTTGTTTAAATCACAAAGAAAAGATATTTTTGGGTTTCTGCCCCTTCCTAATCAATATGTTGAATTTTTCTCATTTTTTTTTTCTTTATCCTTGACAATTATGGGGCCATGGAGGAGACAAAGAAACTGTTTTATGTTGCTTCAGGCTCAGTCTTGGGAAAATAATGGGTTCTTGACTCTTAAGGCTTCATCCTTTTTCATTAAAGATCCTGACCTCACCTCCAGGCATAATTAAAGTTTGTTCATCTGTCTCAGTGATGATGTTCTCATTTGTCTGAAATAAAAGAGGGATGTCTTACTATGATGGAGCAGCTGAGAGTGGCCATTATTACAGCAAATTCTACCAGAGTGGACTCAAGACTAGCCACAGGAGTATCATCATGGATTGCTGCAGCCATGAATCATCTGAAGGAATGGGCGGGCATGGGAGCATTAGCAGGCCTTCTGATGTTGGTCGCCTTGGTTTGCCTGTGGTGTATATGCAAGATTAGAGTCTCACAACAGTGTAATGCAGCCATGATCATTCAGGCCTTTACAGCCATTGAAGCAGGACAGTCTCCCCAAGCATGGTTGGCTACCATAAAAAGCTAAAATGTTATGCTCAGGATGCTGCGAGGCTAAGCACTGCACTCAGGGTCAGCCGCTTTCGATCCAGAGAAGAGCATGTCTGATTGCATGCGGTTTGATACCCCAGGTCCCGCCTCTGAGAAAAAGGTATCGGACGGGTCTGATGCTCTTTGGGTGGATGACACCTAAATGAACATTGGTACAAAGTCCCAATTTATTTCTAATATCAGAGATCAGACCTCTACTCTTGCCTGACGCATCTAAAACAAAAA
>REGO01000080.1:5599916-5684326 GCA_010120015.1 Rhombomys opimus | reverse complement strand
GGACTTGGGGAGAGGCATGCATGCAGAAAGGGGGGGAGGGTGGGACCGGGAGGGGAGGAGGGAGGGGCTTATGGGGGGATACAAAAGGAATAAAGTGTATTTAATAAAAGTTAAATAAAAAAATTTAAAAAAAAGAGGTATGTCTTTGATTTTTGTTCCTCACTTTGGGTAAGAATTCATCTCTAGTCTTCGAATAGTTTTGCTGCTTGTGTCAGTTAACTTTCTTTTTCTGTGAAGAGGCACCATGGCCAAGGCATTCTTTCTTAGAAGAAAGAATTTAATGGGGGCTTATGGACCATAATGACAAGAAGCATGGCAGACATCAGGAAGGCCCAGTGCTGGAGCAATAGCTGAGAATTACATCTTGAGATAACAATTGAGAGGCAGGGAATAAAAGAGAAAAGAGTTACAGAGAGAGATTTGGAAATAACATGAGTCTCTCAAAACCTGGTGATATACCCCCTCCAACAAGTCCGCAGCTCCTATTCCTTTCTAGGCAGTTCCTCTAACTATGGGTCAAGAATTTATCTTTACGCTACAGTGTTCACTCAAACCACCATATTGCCTGTCTCTCAGTTCTTTAAAATTTCGCTTCCATGCAAATATAGAAAAGTATCTGAGCAGTGCTTCATGCTTTCTTCACAACAGCTACTATTCTTGCATTTAGAAACTTACAGTAAGTGGTGTTCCTGTTGGATTTTTGCCCTGACCACAACACCTCTCATGATTACTTAGAGACTGTATGGAAAGGAGTCTCCGAGTAAGAATTAGTCATATGATAATATGTAGACTCTTCATATTCTTACTACTTCACCATCAACATTTAAAACGCAATTATATTTGTTAAAAATTCATCTTAATGACTCATACAATAAAGCATGCTTTTTTTATGTGATTTCTCCTAAGACTGGCTTTCTCAAATGTTGGGCTAGTTGGTTTTTTAATGAGTTCAACTCTCCTATGTGCTCAAAACATTGGTACTTCTATAGTTTGGGAGTACTTTTTAGCTTGATTTAATGATAAACATAATGGGTTTTCTATTTTCTGTAGGCCATCACAAAGCTCAACTTAGTAGTGACCTTCCAAAGTAAATTCTGTATCTCAAATACACAAGTGAGTGTGATGATTAGTCGCCAATGTCTACTTGACTGGATTTAGAACCACCCACGAGCTGTATCATCCAAATGCTTCTCTGAGAGTGCTTTCAGTGGGGTTTAGCTGAGAAAGAAAGGATCCAAGCACAAATGCAAGTAGTGCTATAGCATGGACTGATAGTCTGGAATAAAACATGAAAATAAATAAATAAATAAACTAAAAAATGAGAAAGTAACAGCAGATGCCCGATTCTCTGCTTTCTTATCCACCTAGGCACAGTTCTGACCACCACAGCTATGACTTCCTCCCACTGTTATACATTCCCTGCCAGGAGAAAATCTGTCTTCCACAGCCACAGGCCAAAGTCAGTCCTCATGCCGTGAGCTGCTTACTGTCAGCATTTGGTCCCAGCAGTGAAAAGTATAACTGGTGTTCTGAAGCCAAGATTTAAAATTACTAAATAACTTAATATGAAGAAAAATAACTCACATTATTAGTATCTGTAGGAAAAGCTTAATTTCTATTAAACAGCAAGTGTTAGTTTACTCCAGCATAACTGCATAAATCCCTGTACACTGAATGAATGTTCCACATGTCAAGATTTAAGACAGCCTCAGGAAAGAACTGTTATGCTCTTAATTGTGCAGGAATTTACACACTTTTATAAGAGCAGGAAAAGCGGCATTTGGCAGTTAATGGAAGCTGAACTTCTGTGATTAAATGAAAAACATTCAAGTTCTGTACCCAAATGACAGAACTTTCTAGCATCTTCTTTACTAGGGAGACTCATCTAAAAGTGTTTTGAAATATATTTTCCTCAACTTTAGGCCCAGGCACTCTAGGATATTTTTTATACTAGAAACATCATTTATTATTTTAATTAAAAGAGAGAGCGAGTGCAAGAGTGAGAAAATATGTGTATGCATCTTCAGAAGACAGACAGGAGAAGGCATCAAAAGCTTCAGAACTTAAGTTTCAGGCTAGAAAATTGTGCGCCACCAGACACAGGTGTTAAGAACCAAACTCGGGTACCCTGCAACAGCGATACAATCTTAAACTGCTGAGCCATTTCTCTAAACCCCCTCATTTGTATTCTTCCAAGAGATATACATTGAGGCTGTATCTTGAAGTATTTCAGTGAATGAATGATTTTAGTGAGTTACATTCTAGTGAGACACTGCTAATAATAAATGTTAAGTGATAGTGAATGCTGTGTATATGTCTAATCTATATGATTAGACTTGAGTGCTACAGGGCTCCTGGTGTTAGCGCCGTCTGAGAATAAGAGGGAAAGGAAGAAGTTGAGGAAAAGAGCTGTAGCCCTCACTTTTATTTTGCTTTAACTTTGAGAGAAGCAGTTATTTTTATCTTGCTGATTTATTGATGAGACATAAGAAAGAAGCCTCTAGTGGTATACTTCTCTGAGCCGGATATAAGTATCAAGAAAAGCCAAAAATGATGCTTTGCTTAAAATCACGACCAGTTCCCTGATTGTGAAACAGGGCTTCTGGCTGGTGGTGTTGTTGCAGAAGGATTTCCTTTCTTGATTAGCTTTCATCCTCACCTGTTCTATACTGCAAGGTCCCTGCTGAGCTGACCCAGAGAATAAAGGTGTTTTTGTGAATTTTTCAATTCTGTTTTCTGACACTTGGAGTTCAAAGTTTGTCTGAACCCTGTGGAGCTTTTGTGATTCACATGCAACTCATGGGCCTTTGAAATTTACTGGGAAAGAAAAGGAACAAGGTTTATGGCCTATATTAGATGGAAATCCTAAGACAATTGTGAGATCTTGCAAAATCTATTGTATACGGCATATATCACAGATGGAACATGAAGAACGCCATCTGGCATCCATGACCCTTGTACATTGCTCAGTCCCCAGTACAGAATGCACTCAGAAAAATTCTGCCTCTGGCTTTTATGCTTTTTGCTGTGTGTGTGTCTTTAAATGGCTGGGTTTTGCACAGTAGAACGGATTTGTTTCATTTCTAGTAAAACAACTTAACACATCTCAAGATGCAAATAATGAGCTTCTGTTAGTTGAGTATGGATAGAGACAATTTCTCTTCCTAATGTTAATGAAGACATGTGCATTTGTGACTAATACCTGAAAAAGACATAGGAATTTGGATCTGCAGAAGAAATATATGGAGATGCCAGTGAAACCTTCATGAAGAGAACGGTCAAATGTCAGACTTTAGGTTTTCTTTATTGTGTACTTTTCTACAGAAGCTGCATTCCCATGGCCGATGAACCCTCAAATCTCATCTGCCAAGAATGGATTCTAGGAGTTGGAGATGAAGGAAAGCAAGCAGCCTAACAGGAAATAAAGCACAGGTTAGGAAGAGTCAGGGCTTCAGGTGCTCTGCTTTATTTCTGGTACTGCTTCTTTGGTTGACAAATTGAAACTGTAGATGACAGCTGGTAATTGATACTTATGTTCAGAAGCACAGAGTGTGTCCATTTAGATTCACATCTTTTAAAGGTTATAACATTGAAATCACGTGAATTAAATAAGAAATTTACTAAGCTCCAGACTCCTAAGGCAACTGGAGATAAGAATTATAATACTTTATATTTTTAATGATTTATTCCTGTAATAAACATTAAAGCTCCTTTTTACTTCTCCACCCTCCCCACACACATACACACATAACATATATTTCATGAACAAAGAGCGATAAGTAGATTGCAATATCCAAGTCTTTAGCTGTCAATCATATTTAAATGACCGGATTTCATTAGTAAAATTCAGAAGTGCAGTGCTTCCTCCCCAATGAGAATGCCCTTTTCATCTCTCCAGTAGGCATAAAGTAGAAGTTTATTAGGAGGTGGAAGGCTGATTGCTTGCACAGACGATTGAGAACCTGAAAAATTACTGGCATCTTCTTCATGGTTTGTACAAACAAGAAATTAATCTTTGTTATTTTAAGCCTGCTATGTTTGGAAAGTATTTTTTACCACAACAAAATCCTGAACAGCACCTTTGTGTATACTTGTATTGAGGCTGAATTTAGAGATGTCTTAAATTAGCTGTTTGATTAAATTAACCTGCCGTAGGCTTAAGGGGCCTTTTCCTTAAACATTTGCAAGAATTGTTTGAGGCATTTATTGCTTGCAGAATGCATCACTTATAGATGCTGAACCCTCCACCAAAACAAGCTATTACCATCATCTAAAGCTTAGATCAAATCTTAGGTCAGGAGTGCCTCAAAGCAGGGCTGATAAGTTCTTCAGAGCTAGGACTTAAGAGATCTGTCTGTTAAGAATAGAGCTAAATACACGTTATCGAGTTATTTTCAAATGTGAAGTAGTTTTTATTTCCTGTATTTTGTATTTTAATATTTAAGAAGAACAAGAAGTATAAAAATTTAGTTAACTCAGCATAAAATTGGCCATTTCAGTTTCACAACTTTGCACACATAAACTGACTACCTTGACTCTTGTGGTAGAAAATAAATGTTAAAAGATTCTCATTGGTTACAGGAGTTGGAAAAGACCATTTCAAAATTTAGTTACTGATTTTTATAGTGTTTTCTCAGCTATTTTTGTTTAGTTTTGTCTTTATTGCTTTGTTTAAGTTTAGTTTGGGTTCTGAAGCAGGATCTCGCTGGTTAGACAAGACTGCTCTCAAACTCCTGGTTGCCTACTTATGCACCCTGTGCGCTGACAGGAAATACAGCTGCACTGCCAAGATACTTGCAGAGATGTGTAATAATATGGGTGAGTCACATGTACTTGCTCAATTTAGAATGGAAATTTTTATGTCAATATTTCTTATGACAGAGTTCCCCCCCCCCCAACGATTTAGGTAATGCACATTTTCTACTTTTTGTTTATTCCAGAATGTCAATCCATACTATAGTAACACTCACATTTGTGGTTGGATCCTCCCTCCTCAGTTGAACCACAGTAAAAACACCCTCTCCAAGCATGCAGATAACATATGTCCAGGGTGTCTTTAAACCCAGTCAAGTTGACATTGAAGCCTAACCATCACACACTTGTGTACTTGAGATTCAGAATGCACTTTGAAAGGTCACTACTAAGTTCAAAACTTTGTGTAGCCATGCAGAAAATAGAAACCCCTTTTTATTTATCCTTAAAGCAAGTCAAAGCTGGGAACTGTAAAAAGCACAAACTTTTTTGAGCACATAGGAGAGTTGAACTCACTGGAAAACCAACAAACCAAAAAGGCCATGCTCACCTCCTCCTGATCCTTTTCCCTGAATTGGTTCCAGCAAGTCATCTTCCCTTCCCTTCTCCCTGAAACAAATCCTAAGATCCTGCAGTAGGAATGTTCTGTCTTTATGTGTCAGCGTGGCCTTTACCAATTTTGTATCTATCAGCAGTCTAATGATGGCCATTTAACAGATTTCTAAGACTTTCTAAACCATACCTAGTTTTTGTTTCTGTTTTCAGAGCCCATCTCCCCACTTTATTTAGCATGACAGAATTTTTTCCAGCCTTTTCTTCAAACTCTTGCAGACTCGACATGTACACAGTTCCATAGCTACTGCCACATGTTCATGAGAAGTACGACAATGCCCCATTCCTCACAAGATGTTTTATTATGGTATTGTTACCATTATAATTAATTATCCAAAGCTGAATACATTATTTAAAAAAGTGCCATTTATGGCTCACATTTCTGGAGGGAGTCAAGTGCAAGATCATGGCATTAGCATTTGCTGAACCTGGTGAAGGCCTCCAGCCCTGTACAAGTTGATAATATATAACTAAAACAGAAGTGGAAGATGGCAACACAGTGAAGGACATGCAGGTGAGAAAATAATCAAGGAGACTCTCTGCTTTATATCAGCAAGCTGTCATAATAATTAAACCAATTTCACAACCTAACCAATTTCTATGAGGTGAACATTAACTTGTTATAAGCCTAGTTACTTCCCGTTAGTATTCATTTTCTAAAGAACACCCTTGAGCACCGTTTGATAACATTGTAGTGAAGGCTCTCTTCTCGTATATGAATTCTGAGGGAACAAACCGTATAGAAACCCTGGCATCACCTTTCATGCGAGTACATGTGAAAATGCAAGAAGACAGGAGAATCTGGACCACCAAGCAGTGATACTTCCTTCCCAGCTTAAGATGATTGGATCAGAGCTGTGCAACCACGCATCTCTACAACTATCCATTCCATCACATCAAGAAGAAAACTACACAGGTCTGTGCAACCCTTTGGGTCTCCACATTCCTCTCTGAAAACTTATATATTGTGGTAAACTTACATGATTTTATCTTGTCACATTGTCACTTAAAATCAGGACCTCAGCTATAGAACTAGAAAGAGTAATATATATATATATATATATATATATATATATATATATATATATTCTCCTAACTATGACAAATATGACAAATATGTCATCATTCTAAGTCCAAGTTATAAATGTTTCATATGCAATGAAGCATTTTCTTTAAAAAATCATTTTAAAATAATTTCAGATTTCCCAAATTCTGGTTCTTACATTAGCTCAAACTTACTTAAATTGACCATACTTGCTTGTTGTCTACAATATTTCACTGGAAAAAGACACCTCAATTATTGAAGCTTTATTGTGACCAAACAGGCAAATACCCCCAAGAGATGAGGACCAGCTAATGCAATATTCATTCATTTGAAATGATTTGGGGTTTTGGTGCAGTAGAATTCTCTGTGCAGCACAACTGTCTTGCCAATGTTCTCTCATGTGAGGAAAACTGAGGATACCAGCCAACTCTGGTTTGAAAACTAAATTAGAATTGAATGCTGATTAAAAAGAATCCTACACTTGCACTTCCCCCCACAAAAATAAGATTATAAAACTGAACTAACATCTGGAAAGCAAACACTGATAAGGGTCTTATATTCACCAAAGCAAGAAATATGAGAAGTTAGTTTATCTACATTAATAATATCATGTTAGAGCTCCCATCCAAAAAAAGCAATTTTATACAAAACATCTTTTGAAATTAGGAATAAAAGTAAAGATTGCATCCAGTCACTTTTTCAATTTTATTTTATTAAAATATCCTTGTTTTTGTGTGTATGAGTGCTCTCCTCTCAGTTATGTATGTGTGCATGAATGCCTTGGTGTCCAAGGGAGTCAGAAGAAGGCAACAGATCTCCTATAACTGGCGTTATGGATGGTTGTGAGCCAGTGTGAGTTCTAGGAATCAAATGTGAATACTCTAAAAGAGCAACAAGTGCTCTTAACTGCTGAACCAACTCTCTATCCCTTTATTTACTTTTATTAAACTTTATTTATGTGAATGAGTGTTCTGCCTGGTATTAGGTCTGTTTATTATCTGCATGCCTGTCACTCCCAGAAGGTAGAGGCGATGTTGGATTCCTTGAAATTGGAGCTAGAGACTGTTGTGATATCATGGGTGTTTGGAATAGTATCCGAGTTCTGTGGAAGTCCAGGCAATGCTCTTAACTGCTGAGCCATGCCCCCAGCCCATAAGACATTAAGTTCCAATAAAATAACCAACACTGCTACACATCTATTTTTGCAACAGTCATATAAATATTGTATCATGTACTTCATCTATTTTGTTTATATTATTATTTTTTGAGGCAGGTTTTTGTATAGCCCTGGCTATTATCAAATAACTAAAAAAGGATTGTAATTTAGAGTTTGAGCTTGCTTAACAGTTGAATTTTGGGGGAAGCAACAAAATAAAACTGGAAGAAATAAGAATGGGGAAATGTATTTCTTATACTAAGCAAAAAGTATAGGAAAGAGGACACATATAAAGTGATTTATAGAATAGAAAAATTAAACTTAGTGAAAAATAATGTTACACTGATTTAACATACAGTGTTTAATAAAATTCTTCACTAAAAAATTATTTACAAAAATAATGGCCAAAATTTTGATGTTGACACCTCTGATCAGATGAAAAGTAGGTATCTCACAATATGACACTCTGTTGAACAGATTTGTACCCTTCCTAGGTTAATGGAGTTGAAGTTCATAAAAATAGTCTTCACAGAATCTGTGAAATTTGATTTGGTAAAATTTTCTTGTACAAACTCAGGCATCATTCTATATCAGGTCTGAGAAGAAAGAACAGATATTTCTTCAATTCAATACATTGAATTACAAACCTTGGCCCCAAGCCATGGAGAAATCAATAGAGGAAGGATTCAGGAACTATTCATAGTTAAAAACCCTTGAAGACCCATGATGACTCTACTCAATGCTTGGTGACTGATTTGTAAAACAGAAAGCTATGCATTACCTGGAACACACTTTCTAGGGCTATCTGGTCCTTATTTTGATAATTAGTCTTCATTTTTAACTTGATTGCATTTAGAATTATCATGGAAACACATCACTGGATAGGTTGCCAGAAGGGTTTATATGAGGAGAAAAAACCCAATCTGAATGTGGATGGCACCAGTGAAGGGATAATACCTTAGACTGGACAGAAGGAAAAAGCAGGCTAAGTACTGACATTCATCTCTCTCTGTAGATACAATGTAAACAGGTAGTTTACGTTCTTATCATGGCTCCTCTGCAGCCATGATGAACAAGACCTCAACAGTGATCCAAATAAATATTTCCTTTCTTAAGATGCTTCTGGCAAACACTGAGTCATAGCAATGAGAACAATAACTAATACAGAGCTTTAAAACTCTGCACATTGCAGATTCCTGAGTGTTGGCATTCTGAGCAACAGGCATGTAAAATGTTTACAGCATAGTTCCTATTGCTTATCCATAGTTCCCACTGTGATAGCTGATCTCCATTTTATGTAATTTTATGATTATCCATGTCCATTAAGAAATAAATCTTTTCTTTATGTTTTTTATACATTGATTATATAATATCCTACTCATGTATACTTATGTTCAAATGATGAGATCAATGGTATTTTAGCATCAGTACATATTTTGTCTTTATGAATATTTGTTTACTTTTTGGGTTTTATTAGTCTAAGAGGATAGAAAATAGACATCTTCTTTTCTAAGGCCATCATTTTGCAGGTAAGTGAACTGAATTCCAACTGACTGTTCTGGAGTATTCCACATACCTATTGACAGATTTGGTAGCTAACCAAAATTTTTTTTCCCTGTGGTAACAACCAGGTGCATGAATTCGGACATCTGTACGGCAGTGTGCTTGGAGAGAGACCAAGGAGCCCTTTCAACCTTTCATCACTGAAGTAAATCTTCCAGGGTGGTATGTAATTCATTTATACAGAAACTTAGGTCTGTGGATAGAGTAGAGAAAATAGCAAGACCTGAGAATTAACTGACAGTCTGGGAGTTACTGGAAGCTAATAATTATGCTAGCTTCTCCTCCTGATTCCAAAGTGCAAACATACTTTAAACAGATTGCCAGTTACCCCAGGGAAGAGAGAAGGAAATGGCTGGATTAAAGTCAGAAAGCAGAGAGCCAAAAAAAAAAAAAAAATCTAGTATTCATTACCATCCCCATCAATGAATATTTATCGAGCTCCCACAGAGAAGCCAGTATCAAGGCTCAGGAATTCTGAGAAGTAAATACAATTTAGGGCAGTAAAAGTTCTATCCAAGCCTGGCACATGGCAGGGGGCAAAACCCTAGATGCCAAAGGAAATAAAAAGGAGAGCCAGGAATACGCAGATCTTCCTCAACTTTCACAAAGAAATCAACCTTGCCCTAGTGCAGGGCAAATTCCCAATTTTGTTGCATTATTTAAAACTAAACTTTAGGTTAATTTTAAACATCAATATTAAGAATCACTAAATTGACTTCAGTATCTTCTAGAAACTTGCAAGTCTTCAGTCAGTGTAGTGATATTTTAGCCTATATTGGAACAAAAATGAAACTCATTGTTATGAAATGCCTTTGTACTCCAAGGAAAAACAATGGATCTTTATCACCCAACAACCATAGCTAAGCAAAAGTGTGTGACTCAGTAGAAGGGCAGCATGCTCACTCTAAGATCCAAGTTCTCTATGCATGCTTCTGCCATTACACTCAGACATAATCATTGGATTACATTGTACGGAAATTCACATAAAAACTTACATAACTATCAGTTCTTTCATGACAGTTCAGGCTGAATGAGGTCTCTCTCCCAGGGATAGCCAATACCATGAGGTAAATTCAGGTCCTTAGAATCTGACTACTAGTGACACAAGGAACATAATACTCTCAAGTGCTCTCAAGGTGTTTAAATAAAGGATGGAATCTATTTATAGGTAGCATTGTTAATCCAGCCAGACAGGTTATTTACCTGGCTGAAGAACTGCTTCTCAGGAAGGCATCTGTGGATCGCCTCTAGAAAGGCAGGCTCATCTCCAGATACCATACTTTTCCTTTCTAGGATTCCTGTCACGATACAGTCTCTTCTGTTAAAGCACAGTCTTGATGCTTTGCAACTCTCTTTTTGGTTAACTTTTCTTTCTCCCATCTTTTTTTCTAAGCATACTTTTCCTGATGCTTTGGGATTTATTCTTTTCTTTAATGCCCCACTCCTTGTGTTATGGATGCTCATCTGCCATAAGGCTGACCTCCATGCCAGCGCATCAAATGCTTTTATTTTTTTCCCATTCTCCTTCTTTGGGCAGCTATACAGATTTATAGCATGCCTGTCCTGTGGTTTTTTATTTAAATGCTAATATAATTGTCTTCAAGCTCCCAATTGAACTTGTTATTTAATTCACTCATTGATGAGACTAAGAACCACAAGAGGAGATCCTGATTACCTCAGTAACAAAAGGCATACTCCACCAAGACTCCCCAAAATTTGATAATGTGTCGTGTTGTCATGAATGTTCCCACCAGACACACACCTGAAACACCCTCCTTCATCAAGCTTCCTGTTGCCTATCTGGTGTCAGATATAACTTGTTGAATCATCCACCTACATTTGCCCTTGGACACAAAAAGGTGAGAGGAAAACTGTAGTTCACCTTGATAGTAATTAATGTTTGACACACCCATGTTCTCAGTAGAAGGACCCAATCACATGAGAGATGAACAGCTCACCTCTCATGCCATGTTTAGAGCTAGAGCTATGGAGTAGAAATTAAGACATTACTCATTAGGTAAGTTCCCCAGGAAATGCACCCTCATTAGATCTCAATTTTAAATTTAGAAATGAAGAAATAAAGAAGACATTGTCATTGTCTGGCTCACACTTTCTATTCACTCCCTTTCTCTTATTATACTGTCTCTGTTTAAAAAGCTATGGTCACAGCCTGTGCCCCAAGTCCTGTTCAATCACCCACTATTGATAAACCAATTTTAAAAATCAGTATTATTAGTGGAACAAACAAAATAAATACCGTCACATTGCGAAGAGAGACAAAGAAATCCAGTAACACCCCACAAAATCTGTCCACAGGATTCTAAAGTAAAACTATACATAAATAAATGCACATCTAAGCAATCCCTATCAAGGTGTGGTCTACACCGCACTGACCCACCTTTGTCTGGAGTTCAATCTCATCCTGTAGAGTGTTCTCATGTGTTGTTAGAACTACGGGAACAACTTCCAGAATATAAGTCCTCCTCAGGCTGTGGCTTTTCCTTCTTCCAGCACAAGATTCTTAGAGAAATTACAATGGGGGGGGTCATTGTTTAAATATAGTAATATTGAGAGACACAACTATCTCTAGAATTGTTTCATTTCTGCCAAAACAAAAACATCTCCATCTCATTGTATGTAGTCCTTTTTAAACCAAGCTTTCTTTGTTACCAGGGACAGTTGGGGAAATTTATGTTCAATGCCATATGTTACTTGGGAAACTGTGGTTTCCTTTGCACCTTCTACAACTTTTTAATAAAAAAAAATTAAAAATGGGATGATAAGCAATATTGAAGACAATTTTATTAAAGTTTGAGATAAAAAAAAATAGAGCAGCCATGTTGTAAACTCTCCATCCATTGGTAGCAAACCTTGCTTGAATTAGAGAGAGAGAAAAGGAAAAGTGCAAGTGACTGACAAGTTCAGAAGTGGCTTTTCACAAAGTGGCAAATGGAGACCTAGGGCTTCAGAGAAGCTGAGCAAGAAAGCACTGTTTGCTAAAGCATGCCAAATCCAACAGAAAAATATTCAAAGAAATAAACATGGAAAACATATAGTATTCTGAGTAAGAAATGTGGGCAAGCCTGCACCACTGTCATCTCTGAAAGTGGCTGCAAGCATCATTACTAAGAGAAGTTTCTGGGAAGGAAAAGTAAAATAACTCCATTCCCCCATGAGAAGGGGGTATGTTTGCAGGATTCAGACAAGTGGCTGATGGTTTTACTCCTGCTATGTGCTCCTAGCTAGATGACTGACAGGCCAGATGGTTTAATTCTTAGGAGGAGACAAGAGTTTAGAAATGTTTTCAGCTTAGAAATGTTTTTCAGTTTTAGCTTGGCATTTCAGGTTTCCCCACCCAAGACTTGAGGAAGAATTTAATTTCTTGGTTTCTTGGTTTCTTTCTTGTTTGCTTTTGTTTTTTGTTTGTTTAGTTAGTTTGGTTTGCTTTGTTTTTCTTAACCAAAATATAGTTTTACCTTAATAAATCTCAACAAAGCCCAACTAATCCACATTTTACATTATTGTTTAAATGCTAAGAAAGCACTTACCCTCCTAGCAGTGGAAGATAGCTCTAGCTTAATGAACTTCAAACTTGTTAATATCTTTATAGCTACCAAATATTTTCACTATATACTCTTCTCAGGTGAGCTATAAAACCATACATTATGGGACAACCCAACTCTGTCAGTTACAGGATATTGACAGCATTCTTAGTTTCTACACACTAGAAACCGATGGCTCCCCGCAAGTGGTGGCAATCCAAACTACCCTCACAGACTGTAGATTCACCTTTATTAGGTGAGTGCACGATAGAGCATCCACCATATGGATATCTCTAGTCAGACCCATATCTTTCTTCTAATCATTGCATAGTCAGCGATTGGTTCTAGGTTATTTCATTCCTTTAGGCAACAATTTTCATAATTTTAGACTGTCCATACATCATTTTTATATATATTTTTTTTATTATTGTTATTATTAATTATACTTTATTCATTTTGTATCCCCCATAAGCCCCTCCCTCCTCCCCTCCCGATCCCACCCTTCTTCCCCTTTCTGCATGCATGCCCCTCCCCAAGTCCACTGATAGTGGAGGTCTTCCTCTCCTTCTTTCTGATCTTAGACTATCAGTTCTCATCAGAAGTGGCTGCACTGTCATCTTCTGTGGCCTGGTAAGGCTGCTCCCCCCTCAGCAGAGGTGATCAAAGAGCAGGCCAATCAGATTATGTCAGAGGCAGTCCCTCTTTCCATTACTATGTAACCCACTTCCCAGAGACTCATACTCCAACCAAGAACTATTCATAGAGATAACTTAGAACCCCTGCACAGATGTAGCCCATGGCAGTTCAGTGTCCAAGTGGGTTACATCATTTCTTTTTAAGCCACTTTTCTTACCCAGATGTTAAGCTTACTAGGATTAAAGTGAAACATTAGAGTGAAGAAGGGCTTAGAAAGAGAACAAAACTAAAAAGCCTATGTTAGCTTCCAGCTGCTTGCTGGGGCCTCAGATCCTAAGGTAAAGACTTGAAGCGGCCCTCTAGGGTTGGGGGCTCAAGACGACTGGTCTTTCAGTACCACTATGTAGGATTATCCTGTCTCTGGTACTGTGTGTGATATTTGGTAAACGGAAACCTTTAAAAGTTACAAACTCTGTTTTTTTGTGAAATATACAAACTCAGGAAGCTATTAATAAAGTTAATGCAAACACCCAGCTGTCCTAGCTCCAAAATGATATTTGATTCAGTAGTTTAAGCCATCTAAAATGTCCATTCTAATTTTTCAGCCAAAGTTTATTTATTTTTTAAAAATGTATTTTTTTATTAATTATAGTTTATTCACTTTGTATCCCAGCTGTAACCCCCTCCCTCATTCCACCCTAATCTCACCCTCCTTCCTTCTTCTCCTCCCATACACCTTCCCAAGTCCACTGATAGGAGAGGTCCTCCTCCCCTTCCCTCTGACCATAGCTTATAGGTCTCCTCAGGATTGGCTGCTTTGTTTTCCTTTGTGGCCTGGTAAAGCTGCTCCACCCTCAGGGTGAGGTGACCAAAGAGCCAGCCACTGAGTTCATGTCAGAGACAGCCCCTGTTCCCTTTACTAGGGAGCTCATTTGGACACTGAGTTGCCATGGGCTACATCTGTGCAGGGGTTCTAGGTTATCTCCATGCATGGTCTTTGGTTGGAATATCAGTATCAGAAAAGACCCCAGTGGCAAGAATTTTTGGTTCTGTTGCCCTCCCTGTGGAACCCCTCCAGGAAAGTGTTTATTTAAAACAAATAAGAATGAAAGAATGCTATGGTTTTAGATTGCCTTCAGTAGAACAGTATGAATGAGACCAAACAGGTTTGTGTTATAAAGGAAGATTCTTGAATTATTCTATCTTTCAATTGCACCATTATAATTTTTTAGATTTAATTTTCTCACATAAAATTTTAGAGAGACATATAATTTTCAAGGGTTGATAAACAATTCAGGAAAAGCCAGCCAAATATTTTCTCCTTTACCAACCTTTGAAAATAAGAGTCAGTTCCTCAGTTCTCTCAGAATTAACACAGCTTTAAACAGATTTCTGCTGGGGAGATGACTCAGTTGGAAGACTCTGATCTAGTGGGCATGAAGAATTATGAAGATCAAAAGATCTAAGTTTGATCAAGAAATCCTGTCTTAGGGAATATGGTGGAAGAGTGATTGAGGATGATTCCCAACATGAACCTAGGGTCATCAGAATCCACTGCACACCACAAACATACAGAAGAACCTGCACACATCAACTCATGCATACCACGTGTGTGTGTGTGTGTGTGTGTGTGTGTATGAAAATGGAAACGTAAATCAACAAAAAGAAAGAAAGAAAGAAAGAAAGAAAGAAAGAAAGAAAGAAAGAAAGAAAGAAAGATTATATCTCAAGAAACTCCTAGGCATTTGGTGTGCATTTTCCTTCCAAAGGGCAGTTCCAATTCAGGGAGAAGGAGGATAATAACCTCCTATAGGGACTAAGCTGTGAAACAGTAAAATCCACTATGTATTCAAAAGGGCAAATTTTATCCATGAATAATGCAACCAAGAAGTAAAGATTGTTTCAGAATTCAATACAAAGAGGAACAACAACAACAACAACAAAAATGGCATGAACACTGAGAGAGTTAACACAAGGAAGAAACCTAAACAAAGGCAATGGGTAAAGCCTTCATTCAAATGGAACCTTTAGAGAACAGCTCTCCAGGTGAGTGCTGGGTGGTATAAGCCTAAAGATTTTTTATAGAATCCCTTGAGAAAGGTCAAGAAAGGTTCAGTTTTGTTCTAATTATTGACCACCATCCAAATTCTCAAATGTCTTCAAACATCTGAGTCAAGAAGATTGGGTAGAAATTCAACGAAATTTGAAGAGATTGTTGGGATTATGCAAGGCAGATGCCAACCAAGGATTCCCAACAAGATTTTGCAAATTCACTGTGGAGAAACTGTAGTCTTCAAGGATCAATCACAAATTTTTTATAGGTTATTTATCACATTTTTAATAGTTTCTGAATATTTTTGAATTTGGTGATGGGCTTCTCTTTCTTTCTTCCTTTTATTTTTGTGCTTTTCTTTTTTTTTTTTTTCCTATTTCAAAGCAAGTATGGAATATGGAATCAAAGAGAAACAAATAGTGTTCAAGTGAGATCTGCAGTTGTGTGATTCTTTTCTTTGAAGCTTTGTACCAGCCTGACCAGATGGTGTCTCCAAATACATCTCCCTTCCTTTTGTCTTGTTCAGGATAACACTGTGTTGTTTTGAGGCTTTTACTGGCTACATCTAATCTTAATTTCATTATGATCAAGAAGGTTTCCTGTAACTCTAAACATAGAATTCTGTCTTGAAATAACAAAGTGACTAAGTGACTTATTTACAAAATACTGAACACAGACCTGTTGGGTTACACTGTGTGAAGATGTGTTTCTGTTTGTTCAATTGCTAATTGCTAAACCAGAAGAGAGCTAAGTACTAACCAGAACTTGGTATTGTTATTTCTATGGCCCATCAGGATTCTTATATTTTCTAAACATTCACCCTTCCTCACTTGCCTATTGGATGTAATAAAGAGTTGACAGCCAATATCTGGGCGGAAAGTGGAGGGCAGAACTTCTGAAGGCAGGGTGCTAGGAGAAGAAAGCAAAGGTGGAAGATTCATCAGTGGGACACTGAGGTCGATGAGAAGATGTGAACAGGAGCAGAGAAGGAGATCTGGCTACGTGGTGGGACATAGTGCCAGAATTCATTAGGTTAAGCTAGAACGCTGGCTTGGAATCTACTCAGCTAAAACATCTAACTTTAAACTATATAAAAATCTCCTTGTCTTACTTATACTGATGACAGGTCCACAAAAGCCCACATTACATCTGGTATACTAACCTGGGCCAGGAATTTATGCACATAATCCACTAGATTCAAGCATTAGGCCACAAGTTCTGTACTCGGAATCCAGATCTGAAAGCGCAGCAGGAAGCTACAGTTTCCTAGTTACCATAGGCTATTTCATCACGGTGAGCATGTTGTTCTGTGAGCTGAGTGCTTCAGAATGCCTGGCTATGACTGGCAGGTGGCAGAAACTGTGGGAAAACCGCGGATGGTGCAGCTCCGCAGGACCACCCCTGTCAGCTCTGCCGGCAGCTACTGGCACAGCAGCAGCAGCAGCAGCAGCAGCAGCAGCAGCAGCAGCAGCAGGTAGCAGCTGTGTCCACAAGCAAGTGAAGCCTGTGAGTTTTACCGTGAGGGGGTATCACAACCTGACTACCTGGGAACACAGGTTTCCACTCCATGCCCGCGGCATAACCGGGGCCAATCAGCACTGCAGCCTGCCCAGAGTGGCTGGTGGCCAGCTCCTTCCCAGACTGTGCAGCGGGCCAGGACCTGAAGCCCTGAAGCGGGCAGGCAGGGGAAGGAGGAAACACTTTACCCGTAGCAGCTACAAATGTCTGAGGAGCTCATGTTCCAAACTTCTTGAGCTGGTAAGGTATGCTTAAAATGTGCACTTCCCAGAAGAAAGAATTTATAGAGACTTAAATACAGAAATAAATACAAATATTTGAAAGCAGTGAAATAGAAGTAAGTGTTCTGTACATGTGAGTAGACACTGAAGACAGAAAAAAACAAAACAGAATGGGTATAGACAGTCATAGAAAGAAACTGTACAGGACAAGAAAAACTAGAGCTCAGGAGCTCATAATAAAGTATATTCTTTGGTTAAAAAAATACTTTCCATGTTAAAATATGGAAAACAGTGTGGCAGAAGGCACTTGGATCCTGTATAATTTTATATTGACTATCAGCCTGGAAATAATTATAATTTGGTAACAATTATAGTTTTCTATATCCTCTCTAAGAAAGATACAAATAAGGCAGACTTAGAGAGAAGAGTGAGAAATGAAATGCTAGATTAAAGGTGATAGAACAGCAGTTGGAAGATCCTTTAAATGAGAATAAAGACTTTTCAAGGAAATCCATTTTGGATGCTATGGCACCACCTGATGATGAGACTGTAAGATGGCAGTCCAAGCCCATTAGACAACCCACAATGATTTTTCCAGTTACACTAAGAGAAGTCTCTCCAGATGAGAGAAATGCACAAGGTCATGAAGAATTTGGGTGGCAGACCATAGAGATGCTAGATCTAAAGATATTTAGCAGACCATCAATGCAGATGCTGAAACTTATGGGCAACCTTTGGGCAGAGTGCAGGGAATCTTATGAAAGAAGTGGGAAACAATAAGATCTGGAGAGGACAGGAACTCCACAAGGAGAGCAAAAGAACTAAAAAATCTGAGCACAGGGGTCTTTCCTGAGACTCATACTCCACCCAAGACTATGAATGGAGATAACCTAAGACCCCTGAACAGATGTAGCCCATGGCAGTTCAATATCCAAGTGGGTTCCATTGTAATAGGAACAAGAAATGCCTCTGACATGAACTGATTGGCCTGCTCTTTAATTACTTCCCCCTGAGGGGGAAGCAGCATTACCAGGCCACAGAAGAAGACAATGCAGCCACTCCGGATGAGACCTAATTGACTTGGATTAGAAGGAAGGAAAAGAAGACCTCCCCTATCAGTGGACTTGGGGAGGGGCATGCCTGTAGAGGGTGGAGGAAGGGAGGGATTGGGATGGGAGGAAGGGAAGGAACCACGGGGGGGGCTACAAAGTGAATAAAGTGTAATTAATAAATAATTTTTTTAAAAAAATGTAAAAAAAGATATTTAAAGAGGCCTCACCTATGGAACACTATAATTGGACTAGTTATATTTATGTCATTGAGAGACCATAGCTACATAAAGGAAGATATGCTGGGATAAGAATACTTGTAGTCATGTTAGGTTCTAGTTTACTCAGTCACAGAAAGAAGCTTTATTTAGCCTTCTGTATGTTTTCAAAGTTAAACAGGAAGTAAATATCTAGAAACAAACAACATTTGTCTGTCTGCTTTAAATAGGTAGGTGGTCATCACACACTTCACACACTTCACAGATCTACAGAAAAAGGCATTGAAGAGATGTTTTAATAAGAAAACACAGAGAGACACAGCGGCTTTTGGCAGAACCCCCATCTACAAAGAAGATGATGAGCACCAAAGAATTTCCACATGGAACTTGCTTAAAATGTGGCAAAGCTGGACCCTGGCCAAAAACTATCCTTTACCTCAAATGTGGACAACAAACTATTCAAACTCTGGACAAGCAGGACACTGAGAAGTCGACTATCCCACTTTGCTGAGATGAGGTAGGACAGTCCTTCAAAATTCCTGCTTCACTGAAAAGTCTTCTACTCCTGAGAGCTGAAAATGGATGCCCCAAAGACACAGAAAAACCTTGAGTAACTGTCCATGTAGCCAGAGCCTTCTGTCTTTTTTTTAGTTTTGAAAGCTTGCTCTGTACTTTCTGTTTACTCAGGTAGAATTTAGCCTTCTCAGATCTTTTGGTTTTTTTTATTTTTATCAGTTACATTTTATTAATTCTGTATCCCAGCCGTGCCCCGAACCCTCATTCCCTCCCAGTCCCTCCCTCCCTCCCTCATCACCACTGTGCCCCTTTCCAAGCCCACTGATAGGGGGGGACCTCCCCACATTGATCTGATCCTGTTTTATCAGGTATCTTCATTGAGTTCCTGTTAGAAATAGTCCTTGTTCCCCTCACTTTGGGAAACCAATTGGTTACTGAGCTACCACAGGCTACATCTGAGCGGAGGTTCTAGGTTATATCCATACATGGTCCTTGGCTGAATGTCAGTTTCAGAAAAGACCCTGTGCCCAGATATATTTGGTCTTTGTGGAGCTCCTATCCTTTCCCCATCAGACTAACTCCCCTTCTTTCTTATGATTCCCTGTACTCTGCCAAAGGTTTGGTCATGAGTCTTTGCTTTGAAAACACTGCTAGTTAGAGGCTTTCAGATGCGCTCAGTAGACCCCTGTCATGCGTTCAATGCACATCCCATCTGTCTTTCTAAATGAGGATTGATCCTCTTACCCCATGTCCGCTCTCTTGATTATCTTTTTTAGGTGTATAGATTTCATTATGTTTATCATATCTTATAGGTCTATATAAGTGAGTATATACCGTGTTTGTCTTTCTGAGTGAAATATCCCAGAAGGGGAAAGACAAACACGGTATATACTCACTTATATAGGCCTTCTCATATCTTTCCTGGGGTCAAAGACTAGATAACAATAGTCTTATAGTTTTCCTTGTTACAAGATTCAGAAAAGAAAAACTTGTTAAGAGGTATAAAGTTTATGAAGGTTGGAAGTTTATAAAAGCTTAAGTTGTTTATGTCTAAAAAGGTGTTTTAAAGTTGGTAAATGTTAGAGGATGTAAAGCTTGAATAGTGATAAGAAAATGATTTAGTTATAAAACTTAGGATTTCCCAATATGGGTTAGATAGTGGAATACTTTTCCCAAGTTTGCCAAATACAAATGGCAAATTGAGAATTTAATTCTTACCTAGTGGTTCTCATAACTGTTCTTATTGTATATAGTTTATTTCTGTTAGGGAAAAAAGCCACTGGATGAAAAGGGAGAGCTGTTGAGGTGTATTGTGTGAAGGTGTGTCTCTGTATATTCAATCGTTGATTGCTAAGCCAGCAGAGAGCTAAGTACTAACCAGCAAGTAAGTACTAACCAGACCTTCATATTGATATTCTGTGGCCCATCACCAATCTCATATTTTGTAGACATTCATCCTTCCTCTCTTGCCTATTGAGTGTAATAAAGATCAGGGCAGGCTCTTTGACCTCCCGCCCCAGGGGAGGAGCAGTCCTGTTAGGCCACAGAGGAGGACTTTGCAGCCAGCCCTGAAGATACCTGATAAAACAGGGTCAAATGAAAGGGGAGGAGGTCCTTCCCTATCAGTGGACTTGGAAAGGGTCAGGGAGGAGACCAGGGAGGGAGTGTGGGGTTGGGGAGGGAATGAGGGAGCAGGATACAGCTGGGACACAGAGTTAACAAAATGTAACTCAAAAGAAAAATAAAATTAAAAAAAAAAAGCTAAAAAAAAAAAAAAAAAAGATCCGATAACCAGGCAAGAAACAGAGGATGGAACTTCTCAGAGAAAGAGGGAGAGAGAAAGAGAGAGACCGTGATAAAAAAAAAAAGGTGAGAGATTTACTCGTGGGACATTTTGGTGAATGCTGCACGTAAACAGGAGCAGAGAGGTAGAGCTGGCCACGGGGTGTCATGTAATGCCAGGACTATGCTAAATTGGTAGCTGGGAATCTGCCCAGCCAAACGCTTGAGCTTTAAAATATTAAAAAAGTCTCTGTGTCTTTGTTTGTGCAGCAGGTGGGTCCGAAGTCCTACTATACAGACTGAGTATTTAACTTAGAAACAACTCTGTATGCCCCAAGTCTTCCAGAAGCATCAAAGTTACTGCATTGATGCGTACAGAGCAATGTACAGCAACTAACCATGCTGACCCACAGAGAGCTTCTGAGAGATTTTGTTTCTCTTTAGCAGAAAGAAAGCCCTCTGATCTATAAATAGGCGATCTCTGTAGACTCTGTTTGGAGAGTGCCATCCACACATATGGAACAGGTGAACTGAGACAAGTCTATGAAAATTAACTTTCAAAATTGCTCTTTTGTTTCTTTCTATCCACCACTTAAATGTAAGTACTAAAGTATTATTCATTCTTAAAATCATGTGTAATTGTCTAAGTCACTATTCTATTACTATGAAGAGGCACTGTGGCCACAGAAACTGTTATAACAGAAAACATGTAATTGAGGACTTGTTTTCAGTTTCAGAAACCTGGTACATTATCATCATTGTAGGGATGGCAGCCATGGAAGGCAAGGTGCTGGAGCAGTAGTGGCTAGCTATACCCTGTGGTTAATGCTTACTTAATGTCATACTGGAAAACCTATAGAACAAAGATATTTTATTTGTCATACAAAAGAATATTTTACTCCAAAATATGAAGCTAAAAATAATAAAATCTAAAATAATCATTAAAATATTTTCTGAAGTTTCTGTAGATAACATATCAGATACAACCAAATAGAGTTGACAGAGTTACTGAACAAATGTGGGCTGTGATAAATGATAGTAAACTTAGACTAAATACTTACCACACCATTTTTAGGAGATTAAAAAAAAAGAATTAGTGCAATCCTGATTCAGACTTGAAATTGAATATCAGATCTAAAATAAAAGACCCAGAAATACTGTGGAAACACACCCAAGTACAAAACCACAGTAGGTATCTATGTCAGAGTTTGATAAATTCTACCTTTGTTTTGATCTTCCATTATGAGGACTATTATCAGGGCTTTATTGAGAACACTTTTGTGCTTCTTCTAAACTTTATTACCCTATTATTTAGTCCAGTCCTGTTTCTACAGTGCTCAGGAAGAGGTCTGATGCTATGAGGATGTCCTCTCCCACTCTAAAAGCTAAGAAAAGCATCATCATCAACAACAAAACAATCAAGATATAATTTCTGACCTCTAAATTTTAATTGTTTTTAAACATATTATGATGCATACTGCCCCTGTGGACAGTAATTCTACTTGATAAATTAATTGTAATTCTACAACTAAAAACAATGAAGGGCTGGGGAGATGTTTTATCTGATAGGAGTGATTTTTTTAATATAAATATGGAGATCAGACTTTGATTCTCAGTTCCCACATAAGAATTTTGGTGTATTTTGAGAACTTTCAAACCCACTGCTATGGGAAATATAAGGAAATAGATGACAGGCATTGTTGGCTACCCGCCTAGCTGAAACAGTGAACTCTAGATTCAGTGGAGCCTCTGTTCATGGGACTAATGTAGAGAATATTAAATGAAGATACCTAACATTCTCCTTTGGCATTTGCGTATGTGTATAGATGCTATACACACATATAGTATACACAAAGTATATTGGTGAATGTGTACTCGGAAAGGCAGTCTTCTAGATTATAGAGATAGTGGCGTTTCTAGAAAGAAAAAAGTGAGTGTATGAGTTAAGGTTATCTACTGTAGTAAAACTTATAGAATGGATAGATAGATAGATAGATAGATAATAGAATATATTCAAGATTCAGATTAAATATATTCAAGATTCAGATTATATGTCTTCCTACCTCAGAGGTCCAAAGCAGAAGTGGATCCATCTAGTTCAAACCAAGCAAAGAAAATATCTTACACATTTGCCCTCTAATCTAGATGTTCTCAAGTTGACAACCAAGAATAGCCATCACAATGAGCCATTAATTACTAATCTAGACTTAAAAACTAGATAGTGACTAGTTGGCCAGGCATACATAAGCAGAATCTCTGGATTGTTTATTTTTTTAAATATATATTTTATGTAAAGTGGAAAACATTTTCTGATGAGAACTTAGAGATTCTATGGCTGGAAGTTTTCCCTCAAAACTTAAAAGATGAGCAACTATGAGTACACAACCAGATCCCCTCTAGAATTACAGAAATTTCCCATTGCTCTATATTGTTCATGTAACTGTGAGAAAATCCAACACATAAATGACACCGTGAAAGAAAATGTAGAATGTAATCAGTGGTGAGCACATCAGAAAGCTTAATATCAAATCCAATGTGATTAAAGTTCAGTCGCTGATTAATTTTTTCTTTAGACACAGAGTAATAACATGCCTTAGGACAGGTTTAAAGTTGCCCACGGTACAGAGCCAGTGTGATCATCTTTTCCCCAGAAAGGAGAAATAACATGCAAACACAAACAATATCTTTTGTGACAATTGTAGCTCCTACCAAATTCTCCTGTTGGAACCACAGAAAGTTGTACTCTATTATTTCATCCTTCAATCATATTTAAAAACTCGTGGCATTTTCTTCTAATTCAAATATCAGGGTATTTAGTGTTGAGGTCAGACTACCTTTGCTATCAACCCCGACAAGCAACTGTCTTCCCTCTGGCTAGCTCTGAGTTCTTTATCTTACCAAATCTGACTCTTCACATGCCTGTCAACCAATTTTTAAAATGTTCTCAACTCTTTGACTCATATTCATAACTGTAATATACATGTTCAAAATTCTATAATACATGTATATATAAATATATATATATAGAGAGAGAGATTTACTGTGTACTGTTGTACTGTGTGATTTGAGAGTTAACATTAGTAATTATATTCGAATAAAATAATCTGTATTCTCTCTTAGCATTTTACCAGGTAGGTGGGCTTACCTAGCAAATTATCCTTATTGAAAGAATAGAAACTTGTGAGATTACTGTTATTCAATAAATTCTGGTAGTATGAACAACTGCGAACCATGATCATCCTTATTTGTGTCCCTGGATGCTCAGGACACTTATCATATAATGTAGGGCTCACCCAAACCGGTAAGTATTTCTTTTTTAATTTAACCTGTTGGAACATAATCCTTTCTGTAACTTAAGACACAACCTTATGTAACTGACTAACTTGGAAGGAAATAAAATAGTTTTTCATGTGTGCGTATATGTGGTATATGAGTAGTTCTTAAAAACAAATTTTCACAAAATCAGTTTTCACATTCAAATCAGCAGCAAGAGTTTATTTCACATGTTTGAAAATTACTTTACTCCCACGAATCTGTGATTTCGTTGCTCTTGAATGTATAAGATAATATGATTGTATGTTCTTTAGCAACAATACATACAGAGACACACAGAGAGACAGGCCCACATACACACAAAGGGAACCTTGCAAATAAAACCACTTCTGTCTTTCCCTGGATAATCTCAACTTGACTCTTCCTTCAACAAAGGCCTCGATTATGCAAACACATGAAACTGATAATCAGCAGAAAGTTTCTGTCTGATGCCACATACAACCAACTTTAGCTTTTGCTGAACACCATGAACTGATGAGACATCTCTCTAACAGTGAATCAGATGAGACAGTGGAGAATGCTATTATAGGCTCATCTACCTATATTATGATTCTTCTACTTGGCAGTTTCTTTGTGGAACCCCCCAGTTGAAATGACAGAGTTTTGTCAGATCAATATCACAGGCCTTTTTATTGTTCCCAATCTTGTTCCCTTCCCTTTGTTTTCTATCAGCATTAATCTCCTAAATCCATTGCAACATATGTTTCTGATAGTCCCACCTAAAACATACTAACTGCCTGACAAGGTCTCAATGCCTTATACCTGAAACCATTAGTTCTTACTTGATAATTATTTGAACATGCCTAATCTTTCTCCAAAAACATACTCCTTGAATTTCCTAAGCCCATTTGCAGTAGATAGAGGTGATGCTTTCACAGAGAATTTTATGAACACTACAGGCAATATAAATAGGCACAGCTCTAAAACACAGAATCGAGAAACTACATATAACACAAAAAACTGATGCATATTGCTAAGGACACGGGAGCTTCATGTTAGAAAGTTATCAAATTATTCTCTGCAAGACAGTTTCTCATCATGCTGGTTTGAATCATGTCTGAGCAGCATACTCCTCTGATAATGCCCTAAGGGTCTAAGCTGCCTTTTGTTTTTGCTTAGTATGGAATTAGTTGATCAAAAAATGTTAGTGGCTTTTGGTTACGCTCACATAGACAGACTTTTCTTTTTGTCAACTGCAGCTGGTCTTACACACACCAGTAGCCAACCTGCCCTGTCCCTCACAACCCCTCCATATTGCTTTTCTCCAGATGTCTTAGGATTCCTCATCAGCCTTCTCATATCTCTGAATTGCCAGATTTCCAAATTTCTGCCTATACTTCTTTGTTTAATGTGGTTCAAACTACCCCTTGCATACTTCTATTAAACACCAATTACTTTGAAAGATCCAGTGTAATCGCCTTCTTTCCTCCTATGATTTGCCCAGTATTTACACATCAGCTTAATTCTGTGTTTGTTTCCTAAAAACAAAAAAGCACACTGTACCCACACATTCATGCCCACAGATGTGTTATGATGTATTTCTTTTTTTTCCCCAGAGTTTATTATTTTCTCATTCCCCAGAGTCAGAAGTTCTGAAGATGATATTGGAGCCTATTAGCTTCTTAGCAACACAAAACAAATAAAATAAGTTCTTTTCCTTCTATTAAGTTTTATCTGCTGGTATTTTCCCAGTAGTTTTATCTATAAAATTGTTTTTCTTAACACAAACACCTCATGGAAAAATAATTTTATTATAATAGAGACATTACCATACATAAATGCACATTACTGCATTTTGCCTCATTGTACTTGATTTTACCTGCAAGGGATTGATATTTAGTTATGAAAAGTACAAAATACACTTTAAAGTTTTCCAATGCCACAAAAGAAGTTTTAGAAAGTAGAAGCTTAGGAATGTTGAGATTACTTAAAAGTATCTCCGTTTTAATGAATATTCTATTCTAGGAGGGAACTTTATGTGATCAATAGTTGAAACTCAGTGAGAATGAGATTATCGTATCCCCTTCTAAATACAGATTTTTAGAAAATAATTAAAGCAAGAATGAAAAGCTAGAGAAATGAATAAAGGAAGAAGAGGAAATGGAAAAGTGTGACAGAGAGGGAAAGTGTACTAAGAAGAAAGGAAGGGGAAGGAAATTTAAATGTACAAAAAATAAAATGAAGAAAAGTATTAATCGCTCTAATTAATTTTCTGATGTTAACTTGAATATTATTTTTCAAAATATTAAACATTGTATTATTTATCAATCCAATTGCACTTCTGACAATGAAGTACCAGGAAACATCTTTCTACCAAGAATGATCAGAAAACACACACACTCTCCCTCCCTCCTTCTCCTCACGCACACACACACACACACACACACACACACACACAGAATGACTACAGCAAGAAAGCTGCAAGCAGAGAAGTTTGTTTATATCAAGGTCTGGAGCAGAGAAGGCAAAGAAGGTAATTCTTTCATTCTGGGTTGTTGGTATCATGTTCTTTTGAAATGTATGCACCTTACCCTTGTTCCTTCAAATGAAGACCCCCCCCCCCGCCTCCCACAAACACACACACTCTGTGGTTTCAATCTGGACATTGCACTTTGATACTCATTCTAAGCATCCTGTCTCAACTTTTATGTAAACAGTACAAAATAAAGCAACTAGACACAATGTTGAGCTGGGAGGAGCCAGAGGACAGGAAAAAGGGGAGGAGCTAGAGGGCAGAAAATGAGTGGTAGGAGAAGGGGCGAGGGAAAGCTAGGAGAACAGAGCTGGAGAAGAGTTCTTGGAACTACGTGGAGAGATGGACTGGACCTAAGATATCACTAAAAGCAAGTATAATGTGGGAAATCTAAATGTTAGGAAATTATGAGACCTTGGAGGTTTAGGATGGAGTAACTATTGCCCAGCATTATGTTCTAGGTTAACTAAATAAACCCAGTCTTGGTGTGGTGATTTGGTTATACAGCTGTTAGGCTTAACAACAAGAATTACCAGAAGATATATCAATAGTAAATATCAATCCCCACTTACAACACTGGGTAAGTGGCAAATGTGTAAGGAACATTGGTGACTAAAAGACTAACATGTTAAATTAATTAGTTTGTATAATTACAAGGATTGAGGAAGCTATGGCTAAAGAGGGACCAATAAATACATTAAGTTTGTTTTTTTGTTTTTTTTTTAAAGAGTGATGACAAAAGCAAACTATTTTGATTAGAGCAAACACATTCTTGGATAATCTTAGTTCTGTGAGTTAAAGTTGAAGACTCCTTCTATATTCATTCAGTTATACCATGTGAAGTTAAAATTTATAAGGCTTTCTCAAACTGTTTTGAAGTAAGACAACCATTGATCAATTTATGCTTGGGAACAGAGACAAAAATCTCATCTAAGGGACTAAGTTTCTATATTTAGCACAGTGGAAGAGTGCTTCTGATTACATCTTTGCAGCATCTTTATCTTGGCCACAGTTCTATTGCTGTAAAAAGAAACAATGACCATGGCAATTCTCACAAAAAAAAATTACTTATTTAATCAGGAACTGTTTACAGTTTCCAAAATTTAGTCTGTTATCACCGTGGCAGAGAACATGGGTCATTCAGGCAGCAATAGTGATGGAGAAATAGGTGAAAGGACTACATTTGGTTCTGCAGACATCTAGAAGGGAAAGACGCTGGACCCAGTGTGGGCTTTTGAAACCACAAAGCCTACCCTCAGTGATACATTTTCTTCAAGATGGCCAAAGCCCCTAATCCTTCTCAAGTAGTGCCACTCTATGATGATTAAGTATTCAAGTATATGAGCCTATAGAGGCCATTCTTACTAAAATCACCCTTTCGACTCCTTGGCCTCCATAGGCTTGTGGCCATATCATAATGTGGAAAGAAAATCAGTTTAACTTCAAACATTCCCATAATCTCTCACGGACTCCACACTGTTTCAAAGTCCAAAGTTCACAATCTCTTCTGAGACTCATAGCAATGTCTTTTTATTTTTTAAGTTTTTTATTTATGCAGTATTCCACCCGCATTATGCCTGCACACCAGAAGAAGGTACTATATCTCCTGATAGATGGTTATGACCCACAATATGGTTGCTGGGAATTGAACTCAGGACCTCTAAAAGAGCAGCCCAGTGCTCCTAACCTCTTAGCCATTGTGCTAGACCCTCATAACAATGTCTTAACTATACACCTCTGTAAAATAAAGTTTATAAAAGGAGATCACATACTTCACACTCACAGTGGCATAATACATATATATGTCCATTCAAGAGGAAGAAAAAGAGAGAAAGCACTGGACCAAAACAAGAATGAAAACCAACAGGGCAATTTCCAAGTTCTGCATCTCAAGTCTGGTGTTAAAGTGCTCTTTGGATATTCAACTTCCTTATTGGAGCTTTGCTGACTGCAAAATACGTTTTTCTCCTGGGCTTGTTCAATGCTATTTTAACAGCTCCTCTCAGCAGGTGTCTCAGAGCTCTGGTATCTCCAACATCTTGTAGTCTCCAGTGAAATCTAGGCTTTACATTCACAACTTTACTCAATGACTCCCCTGACCTTCCTGCAAGGACACACCTGGTACATCCATGGGCTCAGCAGCTTAGACACAGAGGGAGGTTTCATAACTTCTTATATTCTTATCTCTAAAACCCAAACCATGTGCCTGTAGCTGTCAAGTTCTGCTGCTGGCTTGGGCTGGAACATGGCTCCCTAGCCCAATTATCTGCATCAGCTTTCTGAGGTTGGTGAATTTCTATTTAATTCCTTTTCACAATTTGGAAGCTTAGGTGAGTGGGATCTTGCCCTGGGGATATCACTTTCTTTATTCCATTTAGAATTAGGCTTTTCCCTAAATGTTTTTATCTCTTTGCGTATTGGAACTTTTGTTTTCTATGTTACTTTTCCTTATGCTGCTTTTCACCTCAAACTGTATAATTTGTATTTTTGCTGACTCAGCTTACTCCTTAAGCTGCACAAGCATGAGCACTAATAACCATGGTACATAGTCAATGCCAGGCTGTCTTGGAATTTTCTCTATCAACTCTTCAGTTTAGCCTTAGGCAGAATTTGTGGATGAGGGCAGAAAGCAGTCCCCTTTTTTTTTTTTTTTTTTTTTTTTTTGCCAAAATATCACAAGAACAGTCTCTAGGTAGCTTATTAATATTCTTCCCCTCTGAACCCTCTTGAGCCAGGACATCATAACGAACATCTTTCTCTGCACCACTGTCTTCTGTGCTCTTAATAGTGTAGTCAGTTAGGCCCCTCTTGAAGAGTTTAACTGCTTTTCTTCTCCAAATTCCCAAAGTCCACATTCCGACAACAAGCATGATGGTCATGCCTGTCACAGAAATATCCCACTCGATGGTACCCAACTTCTGTCTTAGTCACTACTCTGTTGCTCTGTTAAGATGCCATGTACATGACAACCATTATAAAAGACATCATCTAATTGGGCGCTTGCTCAGTTTCAGAGGTTCAGCCCTTTATTAACATGGCATGGAAAATTGTAGCACTCAGATGGGCATGGCGATGCTGAAGAAGTAGCTGAGAGTTCTACATCTAAATCTTCAAGCAAGAAGAATAGAGAGATATTGGGCCTGGTACCCACCCCCAATAATGTACTTTTCAGCAGGCCACGCCTCCCTCCTAATCCTTCTCAAGTAATGCTATTCTTTGATGATTAAGAATTAAAATATATGAACGAAGGGACATTCTTATTCAATCCACCACAATTTCTAGAGAATAAAAAATAATAATTCCCCTAAGGTAGCTATCTACTACCACACTTTAATCTGCACTTAAAGACAAACCCATCCAACATTTACTAGCACATTTTGTGTTTAATTTTTAAGTTACATTTAGTTTTTTATTTGTGTATATGTGTGCACATAGTGTACACACATGTGTGTGCAGTTTTAACTGATTATTCACATGCACAGAGACTATAGGAGCACATTGGGCCCTGCTCTATCACTGTTCAATTACTCCCCTAAGGCACGGTCTTTTATTAATGTAAAATTTTTTCAGTTGCCTGACTGGGTAGTAAACCCCAGCGACCCTCTCCATTGTTCAACAGCAACTGCTGCATTCGCAGGCAGGGCATGGTTGGCTCTATCCAGCTTTTTGCATAGGTGCTTGGGATCTGAGCTCCAGTCCTCCTGTTTGCTCAGTAAACACTCTTACCCACTGAAGCATCTCCTCAGCTTTCGCAAACGTTTTCAAAGGTTATACTTCCGTGGGTCTAGTGTGTTATCTACTGTTCCACTCTTTTCTACTCCTCTCTTACTGCTATATTACACAGTCCTCAAGATGTTAGTTAGACGTATGTTATTTATTAAAATTATACAATGCTATGCTTCAAAGTTTACTTTCCTTTTAAGTATTATTTTCTATATTTTATTATATCTTATTCTGTTTTCCATTTCCATTTTAAAGCCAACTTATATGTATATATACATACATATACACATAAAAATTACAACTTCAAAAAATTGCTTGTTTTTTCAATACACATTGATTGAGATGAAAAAAATATATGCCTTACCTTTTCTTTATATTTTTACTTGATTTTTTTTTCTCTTTTGTAGATTGAAAGTATTTGATGTTAATTAAAGGCGATGCATCTTGTGAGGGTTTTGTTGTCATTAATTTTTTGTGTTTCAGTGCCATAGAGGTTTATGAACTGGGTTGACTCAATACATTTAATGCTTGTTTCTTGAATTGTCTCTGCAGCACCCCTTCTGTTGGGGGCTTGTATTACACTATTGTACCTGATTTTTCATTTAAACCTTGTTGATATTTCCATAATTTTCAAGGATTATTTTTATCTTGTTTTTCACTGGCTATTATGTACTACTGTGTTTTAATTTCAACCAAAGTATTTATCAACTCATATACTGTAATTTCATATCTAAGAATCAAAAATATCTTAAGTTCTTTCTAATTATTGACTTGATATTTATGTAGGATGCATATAAAATGGTTATTTTAAAAATATCTTTTTGCACTAATTTCAACATCTGTGTCAGTTTTGATGTGGTTTCAACTGACTACTTTTTTTTTTTTTGCTACTTCAGGCATATTTCCAGCTTCTTTTTATACCCTATAATTGTTATAGGATGTTATCGTGTGGGATACTGGTTATTTTTATATTTACATAAATATTCTTAATTTTGCTTCTGTAATGCAGTTGGGCCTTTTGCCTTCCTATTTTTAGACCTGTTAGGAGAAAGTCTGATCACACTAACCTCCTCTTATTAATTCCCCAATACTGAGAAGATTGAACACCCACCTGATAAACCATTCACTGTGATGGTCTTGAGGCTTGCTATTTGAAACGCACAATATTCTTGTGTATTCCCTGTGCTGGTTTATGTTATCAGTTTGGCTGGTTTCTTTCCAATCCTCAGGTTATTTCTTTGCATGAACCCCATCACTCCACTCCCTGGAGTCTCATTCTAATGCCAGCGCTCAGAGCATCTAATTGAGCTGTGCTTGGAGAATTATTCTTTCTCACACGAATTTCAAATTTTCAAAACAGTGACCTGTGGCAAATGAGGACCTCACCTTATTTGATTCTGTTATTCCTCAAGCATTTTCCTTCATTAGCTAATATTAGTATTTTGAAACTCATTTTTTCTAATGTAGAATCTATATGATTGTTTCATAAAAGAGTAAATTTTGTCTTTGTTCTTAAATCTCAGAAAGAAAGAAATGTCTATTTACAAATGTCAACTTAGAGTTGTAGAGTAGAGGGGATATGGCAATAATTTCAATAAATTATATTGCATGTATTCATATCCTCTCATGCTTCCTATGTTATAAACATATTACATCTAGACTGAGTGTAGGTCTAAAAGTCAAAGAATATATAGAAAAGTACAAAATAAGACAGCAGAGAATATTTACAAACTCACAGTAAGTTAAACTGTTTTCAATGATATAGATAAGTCTCTAAAAATTAAATAAAATATTGACACTTTAAAAACATTGAGATTAGAATATTTTTCATGAAACTCATGAAAAATTTTAGTATTCTTTGAAAACTTCATACTTGTGTACAATGTATCGTAATCACAATCCTGCTCCATGTCCCATTTTCCCCCTGCCTACATGTAATTTATTTTGTTTCTAATAAAGACATTTGTACATGCCTAATACTGAGATCAAGAGCCATATATCAGTACCCTGCTTTCAGCTTAAATCACTGAGGCATTTCTACTTTGTTGTTAGAGTTAGCACTGATGGCTGTGCTTGAATCACCACATGAGATGTTCAGAAGCAATCTTTCTGAGGAAAGCAAAAATAATTGTGTACAAAGTAGAAAAGAAGCAATTCTGTGACAACCTATGTGTAATAAAATTTTGTTTAAAGTGAAAAAATGGGTTAAATGAGTGCAATTCTAATTAAAATCCTCATTTTCCAGTAGAGGCTAAGTCTCTTGAGGGAAAGCTTTGCAGTGTTCGCCTCTGCTGTGAGGGGAGGGAAACATGGGCTTTTTGGTGAATTTTGGACATTCAACAAGGCTAAGAATTGTATTTTACATTTACTTTTTATCTCCCCTGGAGGCCCACCTGTTGAGGCTACAGACAAGGACATGGTGATAATAAGCATTATCAATAATTTTTTTCTTTTTTGGCAAATAGTATCTAGAGTTGTCCTTTTGTGAAGTCATAGAAGTATATGCAATTAAGAGCCAAAAGATTATTTATTACTTATCTAGACATATGAAGAGAAAATTAAATCTTCAAATGCATTTTTATTTATTATTATTATTTATTACAATTTATTCACTTTGTATCCCATATGTAGCCCCCTCCCTCAATCTCCTCCCGGCCTCACTCTCTGTCCTTTCCCCCATGTCCTCTCTCAGTCCACTGATAGGGGAGTTCCTCTTACCCTATTATCTGACCCTAGCCTTTCAGGTCTCATCATCATCAGGACTGTCAGAACCCTCTTTTGCTGTGACCTAGTTAGGTCACCTTTCCAGGGGAAGGTGATCAAAGAGGCAACCACTGAGTCCATGTCAGAAACACCCCCATAGTGGAACCCATATGGAAACTGAGCTGCCCATAGGCTACATCTCAGCAAGGTGTCTAGGTCCTCTCTATGCATGATCCTTGGTTGATTCATCAGTCTCTCCAGGGCCCAGAGCCCAGATTTTTTGGCTATTTTGGTCTCCTTATGGAGCTCCTGTCCCCTCCAGGTATTTCTCTTTCTTTCTTTTTTTTTTTTTAATTTTTTAATTTTTATTTTGCAGTTTATTTACTTTTTATCCCAGCTTTAGCCCCCTCCCTCATTCCTTCCTAATCCCGTCCTACCTTCCTCATCTCCTCCCATACCCTTCTCTAAGTCCACTGATAGGGGAGGTCCTCCTCCCTTTCCATCTGACTCTACCTTATCAGGTCTCATCAGGACTGGCTGCAATGTCCTCCTCTGTGGCCTAGCAAGGGTGCTCCTCCCTCGGGGTGGAGGGAGGAGGAAGGGAGGTCAGAGAGCCAGCCACTGAGTTCATGTCAGAGACAGTTCCTGTTCCCCTCACTAGGGTACCCACTTGGATGCTGAGCTGCTATGGGCTATGTCTTCACAGGGGTTCTAGGTTATCTCCATGTTTGGTCCTTGTTTGGAGTATCAGTCTCAGAAGTGCCCAGATATATTTGGTTCTTGTGGAGCTCCTGTCTTCTCCAGTTCTTATTAACTCCCGCTTCTTTCATATGATTCCCTGCACTCTGCCCAAGGTTTGGTTATGAGTCTCAGAAGCTGCTTTGATACACTGCTACATAGAGTCCTCCAGGTATTTCCATCTCCCTCTTCTTCCTTAAGATTCCTTGCACTCTTCCCAAAGTTTGGAACCGTGAGCAACAGCACTGCCTTTCTTTTGTGAGTTGCTTTTTGTCTGCATGTGTTATCTCAAAAACAGAAGAGAAACTGAACAGTAGGATTTTAATGTTTTCTTTCCTATCTTTGTCAGCAACCAGTGATTGATATTTAAAAAAATCAAAACGATGTGTGGAGACTGAAAAGTAAGACAAGAAATCCACACTATATGAGATTTCTAATACAACTGACAAGTCATGAAGAGCAGCAAAAAGAATGCATCCCTATCTTAGACTTGTGAGTTTAACTAGATAAATGAGAATCAAACATTTTAAAATATTTGTATTCATCCCTGTGAGAGTACCATGCATGTAGGTCATGTACTTGATCATACTTCTGTCCTTTTCCCACTCTAACTCTCTCTAGACTCCACTGCAACACATCATCTTCCAACTTCATGTTATAGGTTTTAAGACATAATATTTTTATGAATTCTTTGAGAACGCCATATATGCATATAATATATTTTATCATATTCACCTTCTCTTCCTTCCCATAATTTCCTAAGGATTCCTAGCACATGCGCATACCTCCTCATATTTTCATATCATTAGTAAGATCTGAGTGTAATTTGGGCTGCCCATATAGACATGGGTATGGGGTAGTCGGCCAGTGCATGCTACACCAACAGGGATCACACTCATTGAAGAAATCATCTCTTTCCAAAACTATCAACTGTCAACAGGTCCTCGAGTCCTAGTAATTAATTTACGCAAATATTGGCAAATATATAATTCATGTATAAGACAAGGGAGAAGGCACATGTTAACTTTCATGAAAAAAAAAAAGACGAACAGCAATACTAGTTCAATTAATCAAAGAAAGTTTAAGAAGATTTGAGGTGAGTGGTTAAGTAGCCATGACTCTAACTGCGTAACGGGAACTTCATGAGCTGATTCATGATCAGAAATGAATCTGAATGGAATGGAACAATTGTGAATTGAAAAGCATGTAAATAAGTAAAAATTCATTAATTATAAAAAGATAAAATTTGTTCATTTTGAATATGATCTTTGGAGTTATAGTAGAACTGGATTTTAAATGGTGAATTAAAGAAACAGAATTTTATAAATAAGAGAAAAAAATATTGCTTTTTGTCTAATCTTTGAATTCCCAGCAACAAAACCTCTATTATCACCTTCCTACATTCAGGCATTATAAAAATCTGCCACTGGCTCTGGTTGGTTTAATTTTTTAATTTTTTAATTTTTTAATTTTTATTTATTTATTTATTTTGAGAAATAGGATGGAACAAGGAACTCAAGAATTGAAAACTAGAATTTGTAAGTAATAATATATTAGAATTGCAAACCTCAAAATTCATGAGTTTGAGAGTGGCAAAAAGAAATATATATTTATTTAAAGCAGAAGCATTAGATACAAATATACCTGAAATTAATCCATCAAATATTGTTAAGTGAATGACAGCTGCATATTAAGCAATATTGAGGTCTGATCCTTGACACAAAGGTGTACTCATCAGTTCAGGTCAGGAATAATTGATGCTTAGGAATTACTTTATATAGCTTAAATTTAAATCAGAAAAGAAACTCATAAATAATACAAAGACCAGAGGATTTAAAGGCATCATTGGCTAAAACCAATTGAAAGATGGAAATAATAGTTCTTGGAGTTTTATGAAGAGCATTAATGTGATGGACTGCAGTGGCCAGTGGACATACCATCAATAAGAAGATACTATGTTAATTCCTTAAAGTGTGCTTTACCAAGGGGAGGCACTTTAGTACACAAACATGAAGAGACCAATAATGAGCAAAGTTTCTGTGGAAGAACTGCCTACAGAAATAGAAATTATAAACTGAGAGACAGCAGTAAAGAAGATGAAGCCAAGTCTCTCCTGTCTTTTATTTCCTAGTGTACACATGGCAAAGAATGTTAGGTCCTGCTCCCTCCTTAGGAACTTTGCTACCACATCAAGTATTTCTTAAATTCTCAGTGAGTTTATGCACCCATTTCCCAATTAAACTTACAAATGTCAGAATAAGCACAGCATCTTGATTTCAAAATACTAAGTTTTGGTTATTAAAAAGGCTATTCAAAAAGGTTACTAAAAAGGAACTGAGACAACCTAGGTGTTAAAATCATGAGTACATACCTTCCTAAATAAATGTCAAAGCTTCATTAACATGCTTATCAACTATAAACTGAGTGTGGGGAGACACCGTCTCTCTCCGAGATGCTGACAATAGTATTAATAGCATTATTTATCCCATGTCATGTTAAGGGTTAAATAATTAGTGTACTTTTTTTTTTGAGACCAGAAGCATTGAATGAATTTTAATGCCATATTTCACAACTACTCAAGTCCCCTTAGCATAAGTAAAATTATATTTTAGTTCTATCCTCTGCAAAGACAGAAAATCTAATAAAGAAGAATGTAACTGCTCAACTATAGAAAAATTGTTCTTTTAAGTGTGGTTTAATCACTTAATGTAGTCATATAATGATTATAATTATAAGTAAATTATATTATTATTAATATATAATTAAGCAGTCATTAAAAAAATCACATACCCATAGGGTATGTAACTATACAGTCAAGAACTCAAATTATTGAGTCAAGAGAATAAACGAGATCACAAAATTCTTTACCCTGTTTATGTAATGTTTTAAAGCTTAGAATGTAAAAAATGTCCAGATTCTATCCAGACAATATTTTGTGTGCAATGTTACTATGTTTGATATTTTAATTTTTTCAATTGACAGATTAATTCTGTATAAAATCTATACCCTAAAATGCAGTAATATTACTTTTGCATATAATATTGAGTTATATTAGAAACCCAGTCCTTCATATCTTCAGCCCACTTTGTCAAACTTAGACCTCACTTTCGTTTTTAATTATGGGCTCAGCAGTTAAGAATACTGCTCTTCTAGAGGTCCTGAGTTCAATTCCCAGCAACTATATGTGGCTCACAACCATCTATACTAGGATCTGATGCTCTTTTTGGGCGTGCAGGTGTACATACAGATAGAGCACTCACACAATAAATAAATAAATAAATCTTTAAAAACTCACTTTTCACTTATACACAGCCAATTAGTGCAAGAATGAAATGGTGAATGTATAGATGCTATTGTTGCTGGGAGTAATAAAAGAATACATTTACTTAAGCAAAGAACACTGCATACCTGTGTATGCCGAGAACCATGTACCTATCAGAAATGGCATGAATAGCAGGAGTATAAACTGCTTTATTTGATCTATCTTTTCAAATCACTAATTGGAATTCTTGCTGACATATGTTTCCATTGAGGAACGCATGCTCATTTTCAATATTCCCACAATGGATGAGGGCAAGAAGCTTTTGTTTGCCACTCTGGTTTCAGAAGCAGGCAACATTGCCTTTTTTTATAATTTCCAAGTGTTTGTGAAAAAAAATCAGCCACCCAAATATAGAATAATTAAAATAAGTGTAAAAAGTAGCATTCTATATGGAAGATGAGTCATTTATGCAATAATTAAACATAAGGTTTTGTTGAATTTATTATTTACATATTTCTGCATTACATTTAAACTTCTTGTATATGATTTAAACATTATGTATTTGATGTATATAATAAAAAGAGATAGAAATTGGCTGGGGTTTTTTTCTTCTTCCCATTCATCAAGCAGACACTACTACAGGACAGGAGGTTTGAGTACAGCTAGTTATACTGAAGCATTTATGAATAAGCAGTAGAGTCATTCTTTTATTTCTTCCTTTGTATATGTCAGTGCAACACTTGTAACCAACTAGTAAATAACCACTAGGCTGTGATTTTTGAATATTTTTCTTTTTTAACATTTTTTTAAATTTTTATTATTAGTTACATTTTATTAACTCTGTATCCCAGCTGTATCCTGCTCCCTCATTCCCTCCCAATCCCACCTTCCCTCCCTCATCTCCTGCCTGCCCCTTTACAAGTCCACTGATTGGGGGGGACCTCCTCCCCTTTTATCTGACCCTGTTTTATCAGGTGTCTTTGGGACTGGCTGCAAAGTCCTCCTTTGTGGCCTAGCAGGACTGCTCCTCCCTTATGGGGTGAGGGGGGGGTCAAAGAGCCTGCCACTGAGTTTCTGTCAGAAATAGTCCCTGTTCTCCTTACTATGGGAAACCAATTGGTTACTGAGCTACCACGGGCTACATCCAAGCAGAGGTTCTAGCTTATGGATATAAGCTACATAGTCCTTGGCAGAGTGTCAATCTCAGAAAAGACCCCTATGCCCAGATATATTTGGTCCTTGTGGAGCACCTAGCCTTTCCAAGTCATACTAACTCCCCCTTCTTTCATATGATTCCCTGCACTCTGCCCAAGGTTTGGTTAGGAGTCTTAGTATCTGCTTTGATACACTACTAGGCACAGTCTCTCAGGGGCCCTCTGCGGTAGGCTCCTGTCCTGTTACTTATTTTCTCCTAAGTCCAATGCACATCCTATTTGTCTTTCTAAGTGAGGTTTGATCATTTTACCCCGTGTCCTATTTCTTGTTTAACTTCTTTAGGTGTGTAGATTTCATTATGTTTATCATATCTTATAGCTTTATATAAGTGAGTATATACCGTGTGTGTCTTTCTCCTTCTGGGATACTTCACTCAGAATGATCTTTTCTAGATCCCACCATTTGCCTGCAAATTTCATGATTTCCTCCTTTTTGATTGCTGAGTAGTATTCCATTGTGTAAAAATAACACAAATTCTGTAGCCATTCCTCCATTGATGGACATCTGGGTTGTTTCCAGGTTCTGGCTATTACAAATAAAGCTCCTACAAACATGGTTGAGGAAATGTCCTTGTTGTGTACTTGAGCAAATTTTGGGTATATGCCTAGCAGTGGTATAGCTGGGTCTTGAGGAAGCACTATTCCTAATTGTCTGATAAAGCCTCAGATTGACTTCCAAAGCGGTTGTACCAGTTTACATTCCCACCAGCAATGGAGGAGGATTCCCCCTTTTCCACAGCCTCTCCAGCATGTGTTGTCATTTGAGTTTTTTATTTTATTTTTCTTTATTAATTACACTTTATTCACTTTGTAACCCCCCCATGGTTGCCTCCATCCTCCTGTCCCAATCCCTCCCTTCCTCCACCCTCTGCATGCTTGCCCCTCCCCAAGTCCACTGATAGGGGAGGACTTATTTTCCTTCCTTCTGATCCTAGTCAATTAGGTCTCATCAGGAGTGGCTGTGTTGTCTTCTTCTGTGGCCTGGTAATGCTGCTTCTCCCTCAGGGGGAGGTAATTAAAGAACAGGCCAATCAGTTCATGTCAGAGATAGTCCCTGTTCCTATTACAATGGAACCCACTTGGATACTGAACTGCCATGGGCTACATCTGTGCAGGGGTTTTAGGTTATCTCCATGCATAGTCTTTGGTTGGAATATCAGTCTCAGGAAAGACCCCTGTGCTCAGATATTTTGGTTCTGTTACTCTCCTTGTGGAGTTCCTGTCCTCTCCAGATCTTACTGTTTCCCACTTCTTTCCTACGATTCCCTGCACTCTGCCCAAAGGTTGCCCATAAGTCTCAGCATCTACATTGATAGTCTGCAAGGCAGAGCTGAATCAAAACCAGGTAAACCAATTAAATAGTCCTATATCCCCTAAGGAAATAGATGCTGTTATCAAAAGTCTACCATCCAAAAAAAAGCCCAGGGCCAGATGGTTTCAGCGCCCGATTCTACCAGACCTTCAAAGAAGAGCTAACACCAATACTCTTCAAACTATTCCACAAGATAGAAACAGAAGGAACACTACCAAACTCATTCTATGAAGCCACAGTCACCTTGGTACCTAAACCTCACAAAGGCCCAACAAAGAAAGAGAATTTCAGGCCAATCTCCCTCATGAACATTGATGCAAAAATACTCAACAAAATACTTACAAACTGAATCCAAGAACACATCAAAGACATCTTCCACTATGACCAAGTAGACTTCATCCCAGGCATGCAGGGGTCGTTCAATATACGGAAATCCATCAATGTGATCCACCACATAAACAAACTGAAGTAGAAAAACCACATGATCATCTTAGATGCTGAAAGGGCATTTGACAAAATCCAACATCTATTCATGTTTAAAGGATTGGAGAGATCAGAGATACAAGGCACATACCTGAACTTAGTAAAGGCAATATACAGCAAGCCTATAGCCAACATCAAACTCAATGGAGAGAAACTTAAATCATTCCCACTGAAATCAGGGACAAGGCAAGGCTGTCCACTCTCTTGATATCTTTTCAAAATTGATCTTCATTTGAGTTTTTGATTTTAGCCATTTTGATGGGTATAAGGTGAAATCTCAGAGTTGTTTTGATTTGCATCTCTGTGATGGCTAAGGATGTTGAGCATCTCTTTAAGTGTTTCTCTGCCATTTTATATTCCTCTACAGAGAATTCTCTGTTTAGCTCCTTACCCCATTTTTTAATTGGATTACTTGATTTATTGCTTTTTAACTTCTTTAGTTCTTTATATATTTTGGATATAAGCCCTCTGTCAGATAAAGGGTTGGTGAAGATCCTTTCCCAGTCTGTAGGTTGTCGTTTTGTTCTGATGAGAGTGTCTTTTGCTTTGCATAAGTTTTTCTGTTTCATGAGGTCCCATTTATTGATTGTTGCTCTCAGAGCCTGTGTTGTTGGTGTTCTGTTCAGAAAGTTGTATCCTGCACCAATGAGTTCAAGGCTCTTCCCCACTTTTTCTTCTAACTGATTTAGAGTATCTGGTTTTATGTTGAGGTCTTTGATCCACTTGGACTTTAGTTTTGTGCAGGGTGATAAATATGGATCTATTTTCATTTTTCTGCATGTCGAATATTTTTCTTTTTTTAAATTTTTCATTTAACTTTTATTAATTACACTTTATTAATTTTGTATTTCCCCATAAGCCCCTCCCTCCTCCCCTCCCGGTCCCACCCTCCCCTCCCCCTTTCTGCATACATGCCACTCCCCAAGTCCACTGATAGGGGAGGTCCTGCTCTCCTTCTTTCTGATCTTAGTCTATTAGTTCTCATCAGAAGTGGTTGCATTGTCAGGGTTCTAGGTTATCTCCATGAATAGTCCTTGGTTGGAGTATGAGTCTCTGGGAAGTTGCCTGTGATCAAATTTTCTTAAAGCATAGAATTATGTTAAGTTTCAAAGTAAATCCCAGAGAAGACTCATTTCCTGCTCTGCTAGTGATATCTGTGAATGTCAAATTGAAAGAGAAATGGCTCTAATATGATTGGAAAACATTGGGCTAGGAAATAGTTTAAGCTGTTTTGGATGCACATGTTCTCAGAACTTTAATTAGCATCAATCTTGAAGTCTTACAAAAAAAAATTAAAGTGGGGGCTGGAGAAACGGTTAATGGGTATAAGCACACACTGCTCATCTGAAAGTCCTGAGTTCAATTCCCAGCATCCTTGTGTCAGCTCACAATAGTTCACTGCTGTCATTTGGTGTTCAGATGTATATGCAGGCAATGTTACCATTCAGACAGATAGATGGATAGATAGATAGATAGATAGATAGATAGATAGACAGATAGATAGATAGACAGATAGTAGATAGATAGATAATTAAAGAATGTTATGACAAGCAAATGTTATACATAATGGACAATCTGAATACAGGTTAACAATTTTATAGATCAATTTGAATTTTTGAAATAATATTGTACTTTCAAAGTTCAGAATATTATATTTATGTGTGTGTGTGTTGTGTAAGTAGTGTAGTGTGTGTGTGAGTGCAGGTGTTTGCATGGGTGCACAAGTCTCTGGCGGTCCTAAATTAGCTTTTGGTATCTACAATAATAGCATTTCACAATATTTTTTGCTACAGGATTTCTCAAAGGACATGTGGATTTGGCTACACTGGCTGGCCACGAAGGCTGTAGGATCCACCTCTCTGTGCCTCTGCCCAGCTCTCAGGCGACAGGCATGAGCCTCGAGCCATGGCGTTCATATGGGGGCTAGAGAGCTGCACTCCATTCTTCGTGCTTGTGCAGGAAGTTTGTTACTTGCCAAGTGAGCTCCCCAGCACCTACATTTAAGTTTTCATGAATATAAACCTCTGTATAAGAATTAGCAAAAACAAAATCAATTTCCAAGCATTCCTTTCTTAGTAAGATTTTTATGGCATTTGAGATCAAATGCAAACATATTGCGATATATATCTTGAGCATTTTTTTTTTTTGCCACATGAACAATTTTTGAGCTTTTCTAAAATAAATTTCAAGTAGTTATCATACAATGTTTACTTTGTAATTTGGATTTATTCATTCACAATGCTGCTTTTCTGTTCCATGCAAATTTGTCTTTGTTAGTGGACACATTCTCTTTATTCCTGCATGATAATCCCTTGAATGGATATTCCATGATGTATTTGTCACAACACCTGCTGATTGGCATTGGTTTTCTTCTAGTCATGTAGTTGTTGTGCGTATTTTGGAAGAACTTATATGAATGATAACCTATTTTCCACTAAGAAAATACTCAGAAATGTCACTTGTGGCCACATAGCAAAATTTTGTCTATATCATAATAAACTTTAAGGACTTTTTCAGGTAGTCGTACATTTTCATGTAGATAGCATTGTTGACATTTATGCAAAATTTTGCAAAAGTCTGTTAAATATTTTCTTCAGTATCCTGAAAGTTTGATATCATGTTGGATACTTAGAATTGAATCTGAATTGTCTTTATTTTGTGACCTCTTTGTTCTTTTAAAAATATATATATCTTTATTTTACCTCATTTTCTAATTTTAATTTTTACTGTATGTGGGGGGAGGGGTACTGGTGCCTGTGGAGGCCAGAAGAGCGTGTCAGAGTCTCTAGACCTGGGAAAACAGGCAGTTGTGAGCTCTTTGCTAGGAACTGAGCTGGGTCCTCTGGAAGGGCACCATACCTTCTTAACCACAGAGCCATCTCTCCAACCCTGTGCATTCTTTCTGTGTATGTAAGTATAAGCCATCTGCTTTTCTTTCACATTTCTGTGCTCACTGCATATACACATAATTGTATATGTGCATATGAAAATGTATATTATACATTACACAAAGTGTATATTGTGTGTAATGGTAAAATCATATATCTGTCCATCCATTCCACCTAAATATTTTTTTTTCTTTTGTCTTTGTACTTTTTTTAAAAATTTCAATGCATAAGTCCTGAGTTGTTTTTTTTTTTATGTTGCTGTTACATAGAAATATAATTGATCTTCTCATATTAATTTTGCAGGATGCTCAAGTGCTGTACTAACATACTCTTTTTGTATGCGTTTCTTAACTTTCCCTGGTGTATAATTGCGGTTGTTTGAATGAGAAATATTCCCCATAAACTCACGTCTCTAATGGGCTTTCCATGTTTGTGATGTACATTTGGTATCTTTTTGGACCCTTTCAAGGTGGGGCCTTGATGGAGGATATATGTCACTGGTGTTGGGCTTTAACATCACAGCCTCTCTCACTTCCTGTTGGTTCTCTCTGCTCTGTGCTTGTACTTAAAGGTGTCATCTCTCAGCTTCCTGCTCTGCTCATTGCTATGCCTCCTCTACCACTATGGGCTCTATGTAGCTGTACATCCACAGTAAACTTCTCCTTCTCTATGCTGCTTTTGCTGTAGCAATAGAAATGTAGCCAATACCATAACCAAATGTGAGTTAATTCATTTTGATCTGTTGCTGTTTTGATTCCTATTTCTATCTGGAACTTATAGCTCACCTCACATTGTTATGCTGTGCAGAAATAGAAAGTGGAAACACCCTCGCTTGGTTTCACCTTGGGGAGCACTCAGTCACTTGCCATTATTTGGAATATTAGCTGTTAGTTTCTCACCTGCACTCAGCTGGAGACTGAGGGATTTCTTTTCAATAGCAATTTAAGAGGAGACATTTGGTGGAGTTTCCTAAAAACATGATAATGCTTGATTTTATGAAATCCTCTTTTGCGATCTAATGAGATATCATGTTTATACTTTTTATGTTAATATCACGAATAATATTGTTTTCTAAATGTTGAGTAAACTTTGATTCCAAGGATAATCTCTATTTGATCAAGCAGTATTGCCCTTTTAACATATTGCTGGATTTAGTTTGCTGACTTTCTTAAAGGATTGTTACATTTGTGTTTAGAAAAGATATTACCTTCTATATTCCCTTGATGTATCTTTGTTCAGTGTTAGCTTTAAAGTAATATTGACCTCCTTCATAAATAGAGGGTGGAAAGAGTCTATTTTTAAAATAAATTTGCACAGTCTTGATATTATTCCTTCATTAGATATTTAAGAGAGATGACCGGTGAAGTCAGCTCATCAGGACTTTATAGAAAGACCTGTTTTGTTTGAGGCTGTTTTCTTTGTAAATATTTTTTTTTCTGACCAGAATGGTAAATGTCAGTAAACATGAAATTGGGTGAAATTTGGCTCCTTCTTACAGTAACTGCAATGAAATTCAGGTGTACCACTGTTATCTCCAGAGAGTCTTCACACCTGTATCAGAGCCCTGTGACACTTCGGGTATATAGCCAGGACTAACCTGGCTTTGGCTACTGTGTCTCAGCTGATTTCAACATATTTGCTCCAGTGTTTTTCTTTGTTAGTATAGTGATGGAGATTGACTTAGTTGTTCCATGTTCTTAATTATTTATTTTTATTTCTGAAAAATATACTAAAGAACACATTGTTAAGGACCACCCAAAAGGGTACCTAGGCTTTTCTGGAATTTGAGATTTACCTCAGAGTCACACCATAAGGCAAGGCATCACTACAGAGACTTATTAAGCCAAGACAAAAAATGGCTGCCTCTGAGTGGGAACCAGAGACAGCGGTGAGTCAAGCCAGGATAGAGGTTTATATAAGGAGAGCAGAGGCACGACACATTGAGGTGGAAAAGTACAGCAGTGTGGCTGAGTCATCGAGGGAAGGCACTGGGGATATTGGGGGAACTCCAGAAAACTAATTCCAGAGTTAAGCAAAGGTCAGAGTCTTAGCTATACATTTGCCCAACACAATGTACCCCAAACAATCAGGGTCTGGGTTGTGACTTTGAGTTGGAGGTACAGCATTAATCTAATATGCAAAGACTTTCCAAGCAAAGATAAATAAAATTCACTACTGGAAACATTATAGCTAACAAACATTAAAACATACTTTCCATTAATAATTTGCTTTTTTTATTTAAAAAAATATGTTTGAAGGGGTCATATGGTCACACATATACAGCTTAGTGACCAAAAAAAAATAGAAACATGAATGTGGGAAAGGGACTTTTAGGAGGTAGTTTTAGTGGTTATAATTAGAAATGTATGTGTGTATGGGTGTGTGTGTGTATTTCTATGTGTGTATGTGTGTGTTAGTTACATTATAGACACATTTGTAGTACACACACACACACACACACATATATATATGTATCAATGCATATACAGTCTAGCTACAAAGGTAAAGAAAAGGGTGATTCTGTTTTGATATAAACAGTCTGGGCCTCTAAAGATGACTCAGCTACTAAGAGCACTTGCTGCTGTTGGAAAGGACCCTAGTTTGGTTCCCAGAACTGACATCAGGATGTTTACAACCACCTGTAACTCTAGCTCCAGGGAATCTGATGTTCTCTCTGATTTCTCTGGGCACTCATGTTCATGTACATATATAAATATTTACATACTTATACACAATTAAAAATAAATTTAAGAATAAATATGTTTTCCATGTTTTGCTAAATCAACAGCTTCATTTCTAGAAGTAATAACATTGGTGAAATATTGATTCTGTCTATGTTTCTTTTTTAATAAAATGTCTGTAGAATATTTGGTACTGAAAGGCTGTCCTGTTAGGTTTGGGAAATTTGTATTATAGAAGTTGTAATTAAATTATGGTTTCTGATTTATTCATTCAACTAACTTTTATTATACACCAGCAACTTGAGAAGCAACAGCCTTCCGCACATATGAACCCAGGCACTTATTTTAACTATGAAATAAATCTTAGATCCTCACTGAATCTTGCCAGGGATAAATTTAGTTTCTATTCCCCAAAAATCATAGTTTTCACATTAAAAAAAATAAAAATCCAAACCAAATACCAATATCAGAAAACTAGTAAAGGACATGAGTCCACAGGTAAGTAATAGCTGTACTAGTCCTTTCTTCCAATTAGATTTTTGTCTATGATATTAACATTTCTTCTGACTAAAACTAATAATAATTTAAAATAAAAGGACTGTATTTAACACACTGTATTCTACACTGTAGTTATTGTTCATCTTTTGGGTTTTCATTTTGTGTTGGGTGTGAATAAGGTATTTCAGAGTAAATGTCCTCAGTTCATTTGAATAAGAGGTTAGAAGCTGAACTGGTATGTATTTGTTTAAATTTTCAGGAATCTATGAAATATTAATTATGTAAAAGTTCTATTTACTTCAAATGCTAAGTGCCCATTGTTATCTTTGGCTGCAGTATTTTGGTTGTAGTATCTCTTATGGATGTTGCGTATATCTCATAATTTGAAATTGCATTTGATTTAGAACAAATGATATGTATTTTTCCATGTGCTTATTGGCCCCTTTGTGAAGTGTTTGTTTAGATATTCCCATTCAAATATTTGTCTACTTTTTATTGAATTATATTTTTATATGACCAGAATTTAAAGCCTTTATCAAATAATTTGCATAAGAAAGCTTTCTTATTTGGTGGTCTCCTCCAAATTTTTCATCTTCCCCTTCTTTCATAAGATTCGCTGCACTCTTCTCAAAGTTTGGTTCAGCATCTGCTTTCATACCCTACTGGGTAGACTCTTTCAGAGGCCCTGTGTTGTAGGCCTGTTTCCCTGTTTTCTCCCTCTTCCAATGTCTATGCATTTGCTTTTTTGAATAAGTATTGATCATCTTACTCAGTGTCCTTCTTGCTTAGCTTCTTTAGGTATACAGATTTTAATATGTTTATCTTATATTATGGGGCTAATATTCATTTACAAGTGAGTATATGCTATTTTTGTCTTTCTGCTTCTGGGATAACTCACAGTGATCTTTTCTTGTTCCCACTGTTTGTCTGAAAATTTCATTATTTACTTGTTTTTAATTACTGAGTAGTATTCCATTGCATAAATATACGACAATTTCTGCATCCATTCATCCACTGAGGGCCATCTGTGTGTTTCCAGATTCTGTTTATTACGAATAAAGCTGCTATGAACATGGATAAACAAATGTTCTTGTTATATGCTTGGATATATGCCTAGGAGTGGTATAGCTTGATCTTGAGGAAGCACTATTCTGAATTGTCTGAGAAAACATCAAATTGATTTCCAAAGTGTTTGTACATGAATACATTTCCATTAGCAATGGAGGAGGGTTCCTCTTTCTCCACATCCTCTCAAGCATGTGTAGTCACTTGAGTTTTTGATCTTAGCCATTCTGATGGGTGTAAAGTGAAATCTCAGGGTCGTTTTGATTTGCATTTTGCTGACAACTAAGGATGCTTAAAGTGTTTCTCTGCCATTCAATATTCCTCTATTGAGAAGTTTGTGTTTAGCTCTGTACCCCATTTTTTTAATTGGATTACTTGGTTTGTTGATGTTTAACTTCTTGAATTCATTATATATTCTTGATATTAACCCTCTGTCAGATAAAGGGTTGGTGGAGATTCTTTTTCAGTCTGTAGGTGTCCTTTTTGTTCTGGTGACAGTGTCTTTTGCTTTACAGAAGCTTTTCAGTTTCATGAGGTTCCATTTATTGATTGTTGATCTTAGAGCCTATGCAGTTAGTGTTCTGTTCAGGAAGTTGTCTCCTGTGACAATGAGTTCAAGGCTCTTCCCACTTTTTCTTCTAATAGATTTAGTGTGTCTGGTATTATGTTGAGGTCTTTGATCCACTTGAACTTTAGTTTTGTTTAGGATGATAAATATGGGTTTAGATGCATTTTTTTCTAGTGTTTTTTTTTTCGTTTTTTTATTTATTCTTTATTAATTACACTTTATTCACTTTGTATCCCCCCTGTGGTTCCCTCCCTATTCCCATCCCAACCCCTCCCTTCCTCCACCCTCTGCATGCATGCCCCTCCCCAAGTCCGCTGATAGGGGTGGTCTTCTTTTCTTTCCTTCTGATCCTAGTAAATTAAGTCTCATCAGGAGTGGCTGCATTGTCTTCTTCTGTGGCCTGGTAATGCAGATGCTGAGACTTATAGGCAACTTTTGGGCAGAGTGCAGGGAATCTTAGAAAATAAGTGGGAAACAGTAAGATCTGGAGAGGACAGAAACTTCACAAGGAGAGCAACAGAACCAAAAAAAAAAATCTGTGCACAGAGGTCTTTCCTGAGACTGATACTCTAACCAAGGACTATGCATGGAGATAACCCTGCAGAGATGTAGCCCATGGCAGTTCAGTATCCAAGTGGGTTCCATTGTAATAGGAACAGGGACTGCCTCTGACATGAACTGATTGGCCTGCTCTTTAATTAGATGCACTTTTTTACATGTAGACATCCAGTTAGACCAGTAACATTTGTTGAAGATGCTATCATTTTTCCATTGTGTGGTTTTGGCATCTTTGTCAAAGATCAGGTGTCCATAAATGTGTGGGTTTATTTCAGGGTCTTCTATTCTATTCCATTGATCCACCATTCTGTTCTTCTGAATGTTTTGTGCTCCTAGATTAGGGAGTATATTTACAAATTCCCAGGTATTTTGTGTTTTTCTGGAAATCGTTATGATGAGTAATGCTATTAACTTTACTGTTAGCCCTGCTTACCTTGAGTGCCATTAGTTTGGGAATGTTGTGCCTTCATTTTCATTTAATTCTAGAAAGTCTTTAAATTCTTTCTTTTTTCCTCCTTGACTCAGTGGTCATTTAGTAGAGATCTGTTAAGTTTCCATGAGTTTATAGGCTTTCTGTTGTTTCTGTTGTTGTTGAAGTCCAGCTGTAATTCACGGTGGTATGAAAACATACAAGGTTGTCCTATTTTCAGTTTTCTTATTTCTATTGAGGGTTGCTTTGTGAAGATTATGTGGTCAGTTTTGAAGAAGGTCCCATTAGGTACTGAGAAGAAGGTACATTCCTCTGTGTTTGAAAGGAACATTCTGTAGTCTATTTTCTACTCTTATTTTTGTTTTGTTCCATATATCTCCAAGATTTGTAGAGTTGTGTAAAAGAGTGGTCAGACATATTGTGTCTTCTTGTTGACTTGATCTTTTTAATTCAAGTATGGACATCTTTTTTTTTTTTTCATTCTTTTATATTTAGTCTACCTTGGCCTTTAAGATGTAATGAATATATTAAAGGTAGAATAAAGTTGGATTTTACACATCATGCAATGTGTCTATGCCTTTTACGTGGTCTATTGTGAGCAAAGTTGATGAAACTGTCAGTCATATGTGTTTAAAGATTGTTTTGTGGCTCCAAGTATCTGTATTTTTATTTTAATTTACTTTATGCCTCCTTTGGTCCTTTGTTAAAGTCTCATCTATCATGATCCATCAATTTTTATTTATTTGTGTATTTATGTATGTATTTATTTATTTATTTATTTATGGTTATCTTAGTTTCTTTTTCTGTTACCATGATGAAATAATGTGACAAAACGGAAGGTTATCATTCATAGTGGTAGAGGAATCACATGTGCAGGACCTGGAAGCATCTACTCAGATTGTGTGCACTGCCAGAAGAAAGCAATGAGTATGTGTAAATTTGGTCAGCATGCTTTCTATATTTTATACAGTGAAGAATTACCTTCATCCAGGAAATGGTCTCATTGACAGTTAAGAAGGGTTTTCCTATATCTATTAGTGTAATCACGACAATTAAAACAGCTATTCTCAGAAGTGAACTGTCATCTCTGCAATCCCTCCCATGGGTGCCTTCTCCATATCAAGTTGACAGTTTACACTAACCGCCAGAGGTATGCTGTACGAGAGGGGAGGGTATCTGGGTTTGCTTTCTGAGACAGGCTTGTACTGGTTTCATCCTTCCAGCCTTGTACGTAATGTGATTCTAGGTGTGCCACCATACCTAGCAAGTGATGTTTTCTGATTTGATTATAGCTACTGTTGTCTTATTATTTATGTAACTTAGTGTAGTAGCTACCCTGTTTCTCATATTGTTATGATTTAGCATGCCATGGTCTACTATTACACAATGACATTATACCATTTTCTATGTGACAAGCTTCATAATAATGTGTTCTATTCCCTACCCATGGCTGTATCCATGAATTTAGTTGTTTGCAGTGGGGACAGAACTTCCCTTGAAATGAGATCTCCATGGAAAGAAGTGAATGCTCTCACATCACTTTTGTATTCCCTAATGTATAAATATAAATTATTTTGTGATATTATTTTTATTTTATATTATTTTGTTGTATTATTTAATAACTTAGTATTTTATTTGATTACACTCAATTATAGAAAAGTTTGATAATTGTAGACAGGAAAATGTTTTCATTTTTGCCTCTACTAAATAAAACAATTCAGTTTTGTACAAATACTTGAAAAATGCACAACACAGAACTAACACATGTTTTCATAAAAAAGAGTACATTGACAGAAGACCAACCTCCGAGATACTACGCGTGTGACACGCCAGCTCACCTTGACAGCTAGAGTCGCATGGCAGCATAGAGCGGCTATAATCTCAGCCTGTTCTGGGAATAGCATGTCTTCACAGTACAGGCAGTTTGAAAATGCGAACGTGACGGGATAAATTTCTGTCCGGTTTTGGTTTGTGGCTGAGGATTCCTAACTTGACAGGAGTTAAAAAAGATCATTCAGTTTAATCCTATTAACTGGGCCCAGGGTTTAACTCTTTTAAATAATGAGCACTTGAAGGCTAGAGACATGAAACACAGCTTAAAAACACTTGCTGTTCCTGCATAAGATCCATGTTTTGTTCCCAGCACAGCTCTCACCTGCTTGTATCTACAATTCCAGGGAATCTGATACCCTCACACATACATACATGCGAGCAAAACACCAATGCACATAAATAAAAATTTTAAAAAATGATTAAAATTTTTAACAAAAGCCTTGGAGTCAGAAGCTATAAGCACAGGTAATACTTTCTCCAGTGACAGGTCAGAATTACAAATGTTAGATACAGGACATAGGACTATTTTACTGGATTCTTTGCCACAGTTATTATAAGGTTATTGCTGAGAAGCACAAAACAGAATTAATGAAGTTGTATTTATTTTAGAATGAACATCGGGAGTTCTCAAATGGTGTACATGTCCAATCTATCACAAGTGCTAATTGGTTGACTGCAGCCATTGTGGAGACCACTGTCTTGAAAACTCTTGGTTTCTTATTCCTTGTCCAATTTTAAATTATTTTAAACCATGTTTTTAAGTGTTAAGTACATCATACAAATCACTGTAATTTTTTCTAGATTCCAAATTTTATATTCATTCTTTAAGTTATATCTTTATTTTTAAAATGTGTCTCTGTCATAAGATTACCTGCCCTGTGCAAAGGTTGGCTATGAGTCTCAGCACCTGCTTTGATATCCTGCTTGGTATATCTGCTTGGTAGAGTCTTTCAGAGACCCTCTGTTGCAGGTTCCTGTCCTGCTCTTTGTTTTCTTCCTAGTAACCAAACTTTAGACAGAGTGCAGGGAATCTTATGAAAGAAGGGGAAGGTAGAAATATCTGGAGGGGACACAAGGAGAGCAACATAACAAAAAAAAATCTAGGCCCAGGGGTCTTTTCTGAGACTGATACTCCAACCAAGGACCACTCATGGAGATAACCTAGAACCCCTACACAGTTGTAGCCCATGGCAACTCAGTGTCCAAGTGGGTACCTTAATAAGGGGAACACTCTCTCTAACATGAACTCAGTGGCTGGCTCGTTGATCACCTCCCACTGGAGGGAGCAGCCTTACCAGGCCACATAGAAAGACAATGCAGCCAGTCCTGATGATGAGCCCTGATAGGCTAGGGTCAAATGGAAGAGGGGGGAGAACCTCCCCTATCAGTGGACTGGGGGAGGGGCATGGGAGGAGAAGAGGGAGGAAGGGTGGGATTGGTGGGAAGGGGACAAAAGGAAGGGGTTACAGCTGGGATACAAAGTGAATAAATTGTAATAAATAAAAAAAAATGAATTTTAAAAAATAACTGTGTGTGTGTGTGTGTGTGTGTGTCCTTTCTTGTGGGTGCAAGAATTGAACTCAGGTCCTCTGGAGAAACAGCCAATGCTCTTAACCACTGAGCAATCTTTAAAGCTCCCTCCTTTAAAGATTTATTTATTTTTATTTCATTTGTATGAGTGCTTTACATGATTTCATGTCTATGTAATGCATGCATTCTTGCTGTCTGCAGAGATCAGAACAGCGTGTCTGATTTTCTGGTACTGGAGTTACACACAGTTAGGAACCACAATTGTGAGATGGTTGTGAGCTACCACATATTTGCTACCAACTGAACCTGGGTACCCTGCAAGAGTAGCCAGGGTTTGGGGTTTTTGTTTGTTTGTTTTTGTTTTGTTTTTTTTGTTTTTCTTGTCTGCCAATATTGTTTTTTTATTTTAATTTTTTACATTAATTAGAGTTTATTCACTTGTATCCCAGCTGTAGCCTCCTCATTCATTCCCTCCTAATCCCACCCTCCCTACCTCATCTCCTACCATGCCCCTCTCCACGTCCACTGAGAGGGGAGGTCCTTCCCCCCCCATTTCACCCTAGCCTGTCAGGTCTCACCAAGACTAGCTGCATTGTCCTCCTCTGTGGCCTGGTAAGGCTGCTCCCCCTTCAGGGGGAGGTGATCAAAGAGCCAGCCACTGAGTTCATGTCAGAGATAGTCCCTGTTCCGCTTACTCACTTGCTACATTTGTGCAGAGGTTCTGGGTTATCTCCATGCATGGCCCTTGTAGCCAGTGTTCTTAACCACTGGACAATCTCTCTAGACCCTGCGAGGCTTTTTATAGTTATTTCTACTCTGTACTTCTTCATGTCATTCAACTTCAATCTCCTCACCAATGGGAAATGGAAACACTCAAACCGATTCATATGCTCAGTACTATAAAGATTAATGGAGTCTCTGGAAATAGCTGTTAGTGAAGGGCTCTCCCCACGAGTATGAGATCTGCAAGTGAATTTAGATACACAGAACACATACATATAAAAGCCAGGCAAATGCGTTCTATGGATTTTAAACTCCATTTAGAAAAATTATAACAATTCTAAACTTCATATGGAAAAAACGGAATTGCTAAAACAATCCTATACAATGAAAGAACTTTAACAGTTATCTCCATCTCAGACTTCAAGCTATGCTGCAGAGCAATAGTAATAAAAACTGCATGGTATTGGTATAGAAATAGACTCATTGATCAATGGAATCTAATCAGAGACCCAGAAATAAACCCACATACCTATGGTCACTTGATTTTTCTCAAAGGAGCCAAAACCATAAAACGGATAAAAGAGAGCATCTTCAACAAATGGTGTTGGTCTAACTATGTGTCTGAATCCACATGGACCAAAGACCTCTATATAATACCATATACACTAAATCTATTAGAAGAGAAAGTGAGGAAGAGTCTTGAACTCATTGGCACAGGAAATAACTTCCTGAACAGAATACCAACTGCTCAAGCAGTTGGTAAATGGTCAATAGCTATTAAATGGGACCTCTTAAAACTGAACAGCTTTTGTAAGGCAAAATACATACATAAATACATAAATACAACAGTCTACAGATTGGGAAAGGATCTTCACCAATCCTACATCCCTTAAAGGACTAACATCCAAAATATATAATGAATTCAAGAAACCAAACTCCAAGAAACAAAATAACCCCCGAAAAGGGGGCACAGAACTAAACAGAGAGGTCTTAACAGAGGAATCTCAAGTGGCCATGAAACACTTAAAAATTGCTTAACTTCCTTAGTCATCAGGGAAATGCAAATCACAATTTGCACTCTGCAATTCCATCTCACACCAGTCAGAATAGCTAAGATAGAAATTGTAAGTGACAGCACATGCTAGTAAGGCTGTGGAGAAAGAGGAACACTCCTCCATTACTGGAATAGGGGAAGGGAATGGGGAAAATTGGAGGGAGGCTGGGACTGGGAGGAATTGAGGGAGGGGCTTCAATCCCTATATATAATGAATAAATTGTGAAAAAATAAATTTAAATTATAAAAGAAAAAAAATCATGAAATTTGTAGTCAAATGGATGGAACTAGAAAAGATCATCCTGAGTGAGGTAACCCAGACCTAGAAAGACACATATGGTATGTACTCCATATACATTATGTGGATGTTAGCCATTTAGTACAGGATAAGCACACTGTGAGGCACAGACGCAAAGAACATAAGTAACATAGAAGATCAAAGGAAGGATGCATGAATCTCACCCAGAAGGGGAAATAGACAGAGGTAGTGGCTGTAGGAGAGAGGGCTCAGAGAGTTAAGAGGATGGAGAACAAAACGAGAAAGAAAGGCAAGAGGAAAGAAGGACTGTAGAAAAAAGGGAAACTGAAGGTGGGATTATCTCTGTGGCAAGCTGGAGATCCAAGTCAGGCTGCTGGGAGGACATGAGGGTATGAAAGCAGTCTCCTAGTAGCAGAGGCCATAGAAACTGAAGAGGACACCCACTAACTAGACTAGTCTCCTAGCACAGGGAGGGAAACATCAACACACTCACAAAAACTTCAACCAAAAATTTACCCTGCCTACAAGATGTGCAGGGATAAAGACAGAGCAGAGATTGAGAGAATGCCCAACAAATGTCTGGTCCAACCATAGACCTACTCTACCATAGACTGCCAACCCCTGACACTGTGATATATGCTTGGCTAAATTTGCAGACAGAAGCCTGTCAGAGTTGTCCTCTGATAGACTCTGTCCAGCAGTGCCTCAAAACAGATCCTGAAACTCAGCCTCATTGGCGGGTATGTAGGACATCTTTTGAAGAAATGGGAAGAAATAGAAAAGGACTTAGAGATGATAGAAGCTCTACAAGAAGACCAACACAGCCACCTAACCAGGGCTGAGAGGGGCTTTTGGAGACTGAAGCATCAACCAAGGACTATGCATGCACTGGACTTAGGTTCCCTACAAAGATGTAACAGATGGGTTTCATATGGGTCTTCTAGTCAGGGAAGTGGGGACTGCATCATACAGGGACTGAGTTGACATGTTTTTTTGTTGTTTTGTTTTGTTTTTATTATTTTCTTTTGGTAGAATTGCCTTGCCAGGCCACAGAGGAAGAGGACATGCTCTGTCCGGATGCAACTTGATAAACTTGGAAAGGCAACTCCACTTTTCTGAGAAAAAGTGGAGGAAGGAGGTGAAGAAGGGAGGGGGTACTGAGAGGAGGGCATAGATGAAATTAAAACAAGAATGTAAATGAATATATATATATTTTTTTTAATTTTTAAAAAATGGAAGCAGAGCCAAGTGGATATTTGTGTGCTTTGGACCAGCCATAGATACCAGAGATACCAAAGATATTAAGATATTATGATATTTCTTTTTTCAAGTGAAAAGAGAAATAGGAATGAAAATGAAAAAAAAAATTAAAGAAAAAAGAAAGTCCAAAAATTATATAATTAAAGTGCTGGAGAGACAGCTTTATGATTAAGAGTACTGACTGCATATATACACACTACACACAAATCTGTCTTATTAATGAATTATTTTTAAAAAGTAAATAATATCTAAATTCCTTGACATAGAGTCTCACACTTTAATAAATGATAAATACATAGCATTATTTTTATTAACCTATAGTAATGGTCTATTCCATAGATAAACCTTGACATGTGAAGTTGACTCTGGAATTCTTAACATTCTTTCAAATGTTAGGAGACTAAATAGCAATAAGTAGGTCAATAATTAAATGAATCTTTATATATCCATGGAATAGTTTACAAAATACTATATACTATAGTAGTTTTGAAATGAGATGCAGGCCTAGTAAGATGGCTCAAAGGGTAAAAGTATTTTCTGCCAAGCCTAATAACCTGCATAATACTTAGCAGCCTCTTAAGAGAAATAACTTATTAACTGTTTAAAAATTTAACTTTATCTTATGTTAGAATGTGTGTGTGTGTGTGTGTGTGTGTGTGTGTGTGTGTGTGTGTGTATTAGATTTGACAGACACTATGTACATATCTGGTTGAGTATATGCCTATGTGTGTATAGTTAGATTCCTGTAAGAGAGTAGGATCTACTAAAGCTGGATTTACAGGTATTCCCCAGCCACCCAATGTGGGTGCTGGCATCAGAACTACAGTCTACATGATTGATTAGCTTGTGCTTTTAAATAACTGAGCCATCTCACCACCTCCACATCCTTCTTTTCAATAAATTCTCAGTGGCTATTTACTGTTTTCCTGGAAAAATAGAATTGAAGAGGTACTGAAATTCAAAGTACTTGCATTTTGCTAGGGAATACAGGCCATTAACAGGGAGTTATGATACAAAAACTAACGTGTACTGAGAAGCCAAATTATAGTAAGTAGTTGTAGGACTCTGGTTGATGGCTAATTCAGACCCATCACACCAATGCTTTGGTATAAAATAGAATATTTGGTATAAATAGGAATGTGTATGGTAGTAATAATATGTTATCAAAAGAAATAACAAAGAGAGGTGAAAATATACATAGGTGGACAAAAGGAAAGGAGAGAGTAACAAAGTGGGAGATAAAGACGAAGACAGTTTACTGTGAGAGATTAGCTCCCATATCTATGGAAACCAAAAGTCCATGATCTCTCTGCACTCTGAAGACCCAGAAGAGCTCATCAACAATTATCAAGACAAGCTGGAACAAACAGTGCCACTTGAAAACATCCCATGCATGAAGAACAAATTCTCTCATTCAGCTTTCATTTTATGTTGGTGTTCTATTTATTGGGAGAGGCCCACATAAGCTGAGGAATGTGCTAGTCAGACTTTCACTACTTAACAAAATATCTAACACAACTTAAAAGAAGAACTGATTTACTTCAATGTTTTATTGCAAAAGATTCAGACCACAGTCCTTAGCTTTGTCAATTTGGGGCCTTTGGAAGGAAGGACATCATGACAATATGAGATATACAAGATCATGCTCACTTCATTGTCAGGAAGAAGGTGATGAGGGAGAGGATGGAGGGGGAGGAGAGAAGAATGAATCAAAACAATCCAGAGAACTTAAAACCACATTAAGCTAACACAAGAAATTTACTATTGCAGTGATCATAGAGTTAGATATTTGAGTTTATTCATGAGGTCCACTTTAGTCAAGGACACAGAATCCTGGGCAGTGGAAGTTGTGTTCTAAGTTTGAGATGTTATGATAGTTAATTGCCACTGTCAACTTGACTAGATTTAGAGTCATCTAGGAAACAAAATCCTGGGTATGTCTGAGGGGTAGTTTCTCCAAAGATTTACCGAAGCAGGAAAGGTCTAATATAAATGTATGTAGCATCATATTTTAGTCTTTGGTTGTGGGACTGACTTAAAAAGAGAGAGAGAGAGATGAGTTGAGTATTATCACTCATATCTCTCTGCTTTTTGAAAGAAGATACAGTGTGACCAGCTACCACATGTTCCTGCCAGCACAGCTCAAGCTGTTCCCACTGCCAGCCATCTCCCATTTACTATGCACTGTTTAATAAACTATGAGCTAGAACAATTCCTTTTTTCCTCAAAAAAAATTGGGGGGAATCAAAGAAATGGGGAAAGAACTATAACCTTTAAAGTACCCAGGAAAAATTGCCTGGAATGATAGGTATCCTTCTGTAACAACGAGCTACATAGATCCTGCTTATTTAATGTGTGCCAAACTTTGTGTCTTTGACAGAATCCTAACACTAGACCATCAGTGATGTGGATTTAACATTCCACAAGCAATGTGCTGTATTCCTTCGGGCCCTTGCCATCTCCTTTTCTCTTAGGATCTTATCTATTTTCTTTCATTCAGGAGTGCCTAGCTCATATATCTGGGGCCTATTGAAAATATGCATCTTTAGTACTTATACCTAGCTTGCTGTGTATATAATAAAGCTTTCAAAACACTATAAACAGGACACTGCCTCTGCTACAGCCATGACTGACAAAAGTAGAAAATTTGTGAGAAATATATTCTGCAATACAAGTGTTTGGTACACAAAGATTGAACCAAAGTCCTACCAATTTTTACCTGCCCTAAATATGAGCTAAGTGTTTTTCTTCATATGCTACTATTATGGGCATTTTTCCAGTGCAAACTTCATGATAATGGCCATTAACCTGTGTCAGAAGGATTCAGTGTGGGCAGAGATGCGTATCTACTGTGATTCAGAATCATCTTGACATTTTAGAAAGCCTGATGGGATGAGCACATAGAAACTGAAAGAATCAATTTTCCTGTTTGCAAGGCAAAACAACTAGTAGAACTGAGGCAATAGTGGAAATGTCCAGACCCACATAAACATGTCTTCTAGGGACTGGCAACAGAATGGGTAGAAGAGTCTGCAAAGACAGAAGAAGGTTCACAGCATCAAAGATGTGGAAGATGGCAACTGAGACCATGCTGTACCCACCTATTTATAACCACTCTATTAATACCATTCAGCTTAGGTTTTTTCATACCCTACTGAATGTGTGACTTGGTAGTCATAGCAATGAAGGAATAATTCATTGATAGCTAGGCTTTTGTAATGGGCTTATTAAAATGCAGCAAATAAAGGAGATATAGGGAGGATCATTAAGACCACCATCTGGGAATCACAGCCATTCTAAATCGACCCTTTCCCAAGGCTGCATGTACTGTTTGGAGCTGTTAGTGAATAAAAGAGGTAGTAGGTTAATTGAAAACAGGACTCCAGAATACAGGTTCCTTGAGGTGGTCACTCATGATGGGGTGGGGCTTTTCAATGACACAATTGTTTTCGGTCTTCCACATCCTTGTAAGTAAGCCTTTATCCATGTTTTCTTTTTTTGTTTTTGCTTTTGTTTTGTTTTGTTTTTAAGGAAACCCAATCAACTTACCAATTGGGCTTGTGTCAAATTGTTTCTTTTTTAATTCTTATTAATTTATTTTATAATTTATTCATTATGTATCCCAATTGAAGCCTCAATTCCTCCCAGTCCAACCCTCCCTCCATCTTCCCCACCATCCCCTTTTCCTAATTCACTGAAAGGGGGCATTCTCCTCCTCTGTCATCTGCCAATAGCTTATCAAGTCTCATCAGGACTGCCTGTATCCTCTTCTCTGTGGCCTGGCAAGGCTGCATCTCCAGGGGCAAGTGATCAAAGAACAGACAACTAAGTTCATGACAGAGAAGATCTTGCTCCTCTTACTCAGGGACCCACATGGACACTGAGCTGCCAATTGGCTACATCTGAGCAGGGGATCTAGGTCCTCTCCATGCATGGTCCTTGGTTGGTGCATCAGTCTCTACACTCAGGGTTTTAGTTTCGTTGGTATCCTTGTGGGGCTCCTGTCCCCTCTGTGTCCTTCTATCCTCCACCTATTTTTTCCCATAAGACTGAGATCTGCCCAAAGTTTGGCTGTGAGTCTTAGCATCTGCTTCAGTCCCTTGTTGGGTGGATCCTTTCAGAGGACCCTCTATAGTAGGCTCCCATCTTGTTCCCTCTCTTCCAATGCTTCTGCAGTTTGTCCTGTTTGTCATTTTGAATGAGATATAAGAATCCTGCCTAGGGTCCTTATTGTTTAGCTTCTTTAGGTCCAAAGATTTTAGTATGGTATCCTGTATTATATGACTACTATCCACTTATAAGTGAATGTATACCATGCGTGTCTTTTTGTTTCTGGGTTACCTCACTCAAGATGATCTTTTCTATGTCCATCCATTTGCCTGCAAATTTCATGATTTCCTTGTTTTTAATAGCTGAGTAGTATTACATTGTGTAAATGTACCACAATTTCTGTATCCATTTTTCCATTGAGGGGCATCTAGGTTGTTTCCAGATTCTGGCTATTAAAAGTAAAGGTGCTATGAACATAATTGATCAACTGGGGTACAAAGCTAAGCTAAGAATTCTAGACTAGGATCAGAAGGAAAGAGAGGGGGACCTCCCCTATCAGTGGACTTGGGGAGGGGCATGCTTGAAGAAGGAGGAGGGAAGGTTGGATTAGGAGGGGAGGAGGGAGGGATTTATGGGGGGGAATACAAAGTGAATAAATTGTAATTAAAAAAATAATTCTCAACAGAGAATATTGAATGGTGGAGAATACTTAAAGAAATTCCTTTGTTCACCTTCCTTTGTCATCGGGGAAATGCAAATCAAAATGACTGTGAGATTCCATCCTACATCAATCAGAATGGCTAAGATTAAAAACTCAAGTGACACCAAGGTTCCTGAATAAACTGCATTGAGAAGAACAAAAAAAAAAAAAAAAAGATCAGAAAGAAGGAGAGGAGGACCTCCCCTATCAGTGGACTTGGGGAGAGGCATTCATGCAGAAAGGGGGGGAGGGTGGGACCGGGAGGGGAGGAGGGAGGGACTTATGGGGGGATACAAAAGGAATAAAGTGTATTTAATAAAAGTTAAATAAAAAATTAAAAAAAAAAAACTCAAGTGACAACACATATTGGAAAGGATGTGGAGAAAGGGGAGCCCTCCTCCATTCCTGGTGGGAGTGCAAACTTGTACAGCCAACAGCAGCAATGCATGCAACTGGTCTGCAAAGCGAGTGAAGGACAGCCAAGACTACACAGAAAAACCTCGTATCAAAACAAACAAAAATTTACCGGTTTGAAAACAAATGCAGTTGGTGAAAGGTTTGTTTGTTTGGTTTTTTTTTTTTTTTTTTTTTTTTTTTTTTTTTTTTTTTTTTTTTTTTTTTTTTTTTTTTTTTTTTTTTTTTGCTTCAAGTTTTAATTAGGCCTTTGAGAATTTCATAATGTATATTTTTATCATATTCACCTCCCTCCCAAACTCCCCCAAGACCTATCCCCATTTATTGCTTACACAGCTTGAAGGTTTTTTTTTGTTTTTTTGTTTTTGTTTTTGTTTGTTTTTTATATTTTCTATCCATCAGGTGCAGTCTGTGCTACTAATATACCCTTATACGTGTAGCCATCAACTGGTGTAGGCAAATCTACTATGGTCCATTCCCTTTAAGAAAACTGACACCTTATTGCCCGACAGCTGTCAGCTGCCAGTAGCTCCTCAGCTAGGGGTGAGACTTCACGCCTGCCTATGCTGAGATTTTGTCTGGCTTGACCTGTGTCTGCTTGTGTGCATAACATCACAAGCTCTGCGAGTTCATATGTGTGATTCTCCTGTTGTTTCCGGAAAACACTGCTTCTTTCTATTGATCTTCCACCTCTGGCTCTTACATTTTCCAGTCCCTATTCTTAGAAGATCCCTGAACCTCGGGAAGAAGTGATGTAATATAGATGTCCCATTTAGTGCTGAACATCCCATAGCCTCTCATTCTCTCCACCTTGAATGGTCTCTGAGTTGATTGCCAAACCCTGCACAAAAAAGAAGCATCTTCTGATAATAGATGTGACTTTAAAAACCTTAAAAGACTGTACCGAAAAAAAAAAGTCAATAATATAATAGATTCATGAAGAGCCCTGAACCCAAATGATCCTTAGTTCCATTTATTCAAAGTGATTCTGATAGGATTGCCAGACTTGTAACAGGTGGCTACTTTTAAGTACAGATGCTAAATGTCATACCTGCAGATGGTTCATCAGTAGAACATGTACAAAAAACATCTTAATTATATATTATGAAGCCTTTTCATAAAAAATTAAAAGATAGCATTCATTATGCTTGTTTGAGTTAGATTGCCGAGTGCAGATGCTCATATGAGTTAGCTGGAGCTTTAATCAAAACAAGTATCAGTGGATCAATTTAATGATATGAGAAGTTCTGACTGCAGGTTGGGAAGTTACTGGGGATGTAAATTTCTTGTGGTTCCCTGATTTATGCATCAAAAGCAGTAGGCTCTCTTCTGCTAGCCTTGCACAGGTGCCTGAGTAAAGAGACACTCAGCTGGTTATCCTCAGCGCCTCCCAGTGTGCAGTGTTCCTGCAGGGAGATCACACCATCACACCTGAAAACTAAAGCTGGGATATGTAATTTCACTCGTGGACGTTATCATCATTCAGCCCTACATGAAAGAACAGAGATGATTCATGCATAAATGCACATTAGAGTCAAATTTTGTTTTGTTTTACCATGATTGGAGAGTTTCTACACTCGGGTGTGCTTGCAGTGATGAGCCTATTGCCAAACAGCAAACCCAGAGGCAGATTTAATTCACTTTCGTTTATTCTTTTTCAAAGTGTTTCTGACTGACTTTTTTTACAGGCACCTTTCCCAATACTTTGAGTCCCAGCAAATCCTGGTGGATTATGTTTGGCTTTAAGTGATATCAGTGTTATGTTTATTAAATGAATTTTTTCATTGTCAGATACAGTCATATCTCACTTCATCTTCATGACTAATGAATATCTAAAGTTTACCCAGTGTACAAATTTAAGTTCCCTAGATTTGCTGCCATAGCTGAAAAAAAAAAAAAAAGAATAAAAAACGTTGTGCAAGTGTTTAGTTGTATCTTAAGCTTTTAAGTATACTTAAAAAAAACAAAAGCCTAAAAGTGTCTTACTGAATTCAAGGCATATTGTGATTGGTTTTTGGCACAAAATCAAATATGAGAGATCTAAAAATATATGAGATTCTGAACAAGCTGATTTTCCATCCCTATATCTAAGAATTTCTTCAAGGAAAATTCTCTCTTTTGTCTTTTTGTACTCCTATTTTCAATAAAAAATTATTGTCAATTATGATAATAGTATTATGTAACCTAATGACATTTAAAATAAAAACAAAATAGGAGCTAAGAATGGAAAGGAATCATGCTCTAAACTGCAAACCCACCTTCTCACAATCCCACTGTAAATTGCTTCGTGTTGTGTTATCCATCTTGTAATTTTCTGTGCAAAAACACATGCATATATTTACATATATATGCATATATATATATATATATATATATAATTTGTACTTCTTTACTTATGTAGCACTGTATGTTACAAAGAGAAACCACTACTAAAATGTAAACTTATATTTTTTAATTCTTATTTGACAAGAGGAATATCAGGATGTCACCTTAGTGGCATGAACAGTTAATCACCTTGAAAATCCCAGAGAGTAGATAGACTGTGTAAGGAAATAGGGACGGTGAGAAATCTGGATGTCTGAGAAGGTATCCCACCACACTGGTAATCATTGATGAAAACTGCAGTGTAACACATTGTAACCTAAGCCAGACCAACCTCATATGGTCCAGCTTGTAGCAAAAGACTTGTAAATTTAAAACAAAAAGTGAGCAACACTAACAGCAACATGGGAAGGGCCTGCTTCTCACAGTTGAGGAAGAGTAATTGATGTTCACAGACAACCCTTGGGGCTATAGGAAGCAACTTGACAAACCCATGTGCCTGTTTCCTGTTGATAGGCTCTCACTATCACTCCCTGATTGTCCATCCTTAGAACAAAAGTGAAGAAATCAGTTCCTGTTCTTGTGACCACTGAGGAGCAGCAATCCATGTTAGTTTTTGGACCCAAGGAACCCTAGCATTCCTAGGACTTTTAAGTTAGTGATGAACGCAAAGGCACAAAAGCACCAAAGAAGGAAGTCTTGGACTTCATGGTCTCAGGTCATAGTCAAGGTTGCACAGTCAATTGTTAAGAGTAAAATTCCATTTATACTTTTCTTTTAGGGTAACCTGTTAAAGGAACTTGATGCATTTTCACCAAAATGGGGCAAAATGTGTTCCAGATAATTCATACTTATTAAGAGACTAGTGAAAATGTGAACAGAGACCCATGTCATTTAAAGTAGTGTGCTGGGGAGAAGGCAGGTGTCAGCACCTTAATCATGAGCTTCAAGCAATCTGTCAAGTGTGACTTCTTCAGCATCTTATTCCAGGGGCAACTCTGTTTTGCTCTGCTGTTAGTGAGAGTGTTCATTCATTTTGACCTATTGTTGATTATCTTTGAGGATTTCATACACAGTAGTTGATTTCAAAATTAAGTTACGTCCCTCTTTGAGTGACAAATTCATTGTCCTATGCTTAGAAAATTACAGAATATATTTCTCACACCAAATACCTCTAGTATTTTCTCATATCAACACACAGATATTTATATGTGTCTAAGTCAAATGGCTTCATAATATTAATACCTTCCAAAACTATAAATTAGGAAGATGCTTTGTTGCTGTTTTTGAGATGAGGTTTTTACTATGTATCCTTGACTTGCCGGGGGGAGCACTCAAATAGGCTTTCCTCAAATGTATATGAGATTTACCTCCAGAGTGCTGGGATTAAAGGTGTTCATCCAGACCTGGTCACGATTCTTGTCTTTTTGTTGTTGTTTGATTGTTTTCTTTTAATTAGTATTATAATTGAAAATATAGTATTTTAATTGAAAATAGCTCCCCCCACTACACACACACACACACACACACACACACACACATGCACACAGAACAGACTCATGCACTGTAATATTGGTATGGTTTCCCCTCCCTCTACTTCACTCAGTTAGTTTCGTTGTACATCCCTTTCCATCAAGGTCCACCTTTTTTTTTTTTTTAAATGTAGATTATGAGTCTCATAATTGATCTGCATTGATACCCTGATGGGTAGAGTCTTTCAGAAGCCCTCTGTGGAAGGCTCCTGTCCTGTTGCGTGTTTTCTCCCTCTTTTGCTGTCTTTCTGAATGAGGATTGAGAAACTTTCCTAGCGTCCTCCTTCTTTCTTAGCCTCTTTAAGTGTACAGATTTTAGTATGTTTATCCTACATTATATGTCTAATATTCACCTGTAAGTGAGTATATACCATGTATGCCTTTCTGCTTCTTGGTTACCTCACTCAGGACCAGTATTCCAACCAAGGAACACGCATGGAGATAACCTAGACCCCTTGCTCAAATGTAGCCCATGGTAGCTCAATGTCCAAGTGGGTTACCTAGTAAGGGGAAAAGGGACTGTCTCTGACATCAACCCAGTGGCTGACTGTTTGATCACCTCTCCCTGGAGAGAGCAGCCTTACCAGGCCACAGAGAAAAACAACACAGCCAATCCTGATGAGACTTGATAGGCTAGGGTCAGATGGAATGGGAGGAGGACCTCCCCTATCAGTGGACAGAGGGAGGGGCATAGGAGGAGAAGAGGGAGGGGCAAGAATGGGAGGAGATGAGGAAGAGGGCTACAGCTGAGATACAAAGTGAATGAATTATAATTAATTAATTAAAAAAGAAAACAGACTTCTAAGGAATAATTATATGATATGATATAATAATATAAAACAAAAACTAATACATTGGAATAGGACAAAACAAGCAAATAGGGGAAAAGAGCCCCCCAAAAGGAAAAGGAACATATTTAGATGCAAAGACCCAATTGTTCACACACTCAGAAATCCCAGAAAAATACTAAAGTAAAAGCTATACCATATACTCAAAGGATCTATAGGGTAAAATTTATTTATATATGAATACTATTATAAATATTAATGTTTATATAATAAAATTAAAATTAAAAAAGACAAAATTTTAAAAAGTCGCTATACACATTATGAGATCAGGAGCCTCCAATGATGCCATTGTAATCTTTTTCTGTTGGCAGTCTCTTGATGGGCATGCAACCTACCCTTAATAGTAGTTTATTTCCCCAGTGTGACTGTCTTGGAGAAAATGAAATTTTTATAGGCAAGTGGCTATCAACTGGAGATAGCTTCTGAGTTAGGGATGGGATTTCCATTCATTTCTCTTAGCTCTAGGTCCCCATCTGATGAAAACACATGCAGGCCCTCAGTTGCCTCAGTCTCACTGTGTTCAGATGTGTGTGAATCCAGAGCCATTGGATCCTTATACTTTCTGCCTCCAATTTCACAGTGTTCCTTCAGCCATGATGGGAGGGCTTTGATGGAGACATCCCACTTAGTGCTTAGTGTTATAATGTCTCTTCTTCTCTGCCTTACATCTGGCTATTTCTCCCCATCTGCTGCAGTATGAAGCTTCTCTTACGATAGCTGAGCAAGCTGGTCAATATTCTTAATTAACTGAGATTTAGGTTGTTTTTCAGTTCCTGTGTTATGATAACCAAGTTTACAACAGTTATGTTCTCAGTCCAAGGGAAGATACATTTTCAATTTGATAACTGCCAAAAGGCACTGCAAATGTTTGTATTCATTCGTACTCCCATCTTAGTTAGTAGAGTCATTCCTTGTTAGATGTGGTTTCTACTGAGCTACTCACCTTCAGACACATCATGGGCACTGCAGAGTTGGTTCAGTAGTTTTGAAACCTTACTTCTCTTGCACTAGACCCAGGGTCGGTTCCCAGAACCCACATCAGGTGATTCAGAATTGTTTGTAACTTCAATTTCCAGGTATTGAAACAGTCTTTTTGCCTACATAGATACCTGCAAACATGTGCACATAATATCACACAGGCACATACACATATATACATTGAAAAACAGTTAAAAAATACACTCCATACTCACTCCTCCAGAGCATTGATGTAAGTCACCTATTTCATGATTCTGAGGAAATTAAGAAGAAATTTTAATCCTCAGGCCTTTACTTCTGAGAAATAAAATTAAGCAGCAACATTTTTTTTTTCTTAGTAAAGGTTTTTCTTTTTCCTTGCTTATAGAAGCAGCTGTTGATTTCCTTTGAGCACCTCATATCCGTGGTTTTGACAGCACAAATGCCAAATAGGTGCAGGGTGCACCTGCTGACTCGCAACGTCTTTTAGAGAACCACCTCTAAGCAACTCAAGCTGCTGGCTCCACTTCCCTAGCTCCTGCTTCTCTTAACACATCCACACACAGATGTTGCTCACACCTTCTCTTTTATCGCACCTCCAGTTAATTCATTTACTTATCACACAACCATGAGATATTGAAATCACCAGAAAATGTGTTTCCTGGGGCTTCATAATCACATGGAAATGATAATTTCCAAATACTTGCACAGACAAAATGTCTATTCTTTATATCCTTTGGAATTTCAAGTAGTCTCTCTTCATTTGGAGAATTTGAGAATAATCTGTGTTCTAAACACTCCTTTTCTTTTCTAACTGGAATCCTACACTAGCAAGTGATGGTAATCAGAAGAAAAGCTTCCATTTTTGTCAAAGTTCAGGAAAAGAATTTGAAGAAAGAACCCCTGTGCTTGGTGATTTATAGGGGCGTGGTATGAATCTGCTATAAAATAACTTTCCAGCACCCATCAATGACTCAGATTTCAGCCTTCTTACAGTAACGTTAAACTTCTGCCCACATTAAAAAAGAGGTATGGTATATTTCAACCATAACCACAACAATAAAAAACAGAACTCGCTGTATGACTACTGGAACACTGCAAACATAGCATAATGAAGAAGTAAGGAATATGACAAGATAGAAGGTCAGAAAGCTGAAAAAAGAAAAGAAATGAAATGGAAAAAAGTTCAGAAAGAAATAGAACAGGGCAGTGCATAAAAATCATGATAAAAAGAATAGATATTTAATAGATTCATAGAGATATTATTATCTCCAGACAGAGTTCTAGGTAGAACCCTGCATTCTCCCTTGCCTTGAAATACTTTTATCCCACATTCCGTATAATTGCCATGCAAGATGTGCTGGCTTGAATAGGAATGGTCCCTGTAGACTCATGTGTTTGAATACTTGGCCCATAGGGAGTGGCACTATTAAGAGGTGTGGCCTTGATAGAGTAGGTGCAGCCTTGTTAGAGGAAGTGTGTAATTGTTGGGGTGGGCTTTAAGATCTCATGTGCTCAGGCTAGGCCTAGTGAGGCAGTCTCTTCATGCTATCTATAGATCAAGATGTAGAACTCTTAGCTCTTTCTCCAATACAATTTTTGCCTGCATGCTGCCATACTTTCTGCCATGAAAATGGACTAAACTTCTAAAACTGTAAGCCAGTCCTAATTAAATATGTTCCTTTATAAGAGTTGCCTTGGTCATGGCGTTTCCTCACAGCAAAAGAAATCCTAACTAAGACAGAAGTTGGTACCAGGGACTGGGGTATTGCTGTGATATGCCTGACAATGCTCTTGTTTGGAGTACTGTGGACTTTGGGTTAAAAAAACAGTTGAATTATTTAAGTGGGGCTTAACGGACCATACTAACAGCAGCATGGAAAACAATAGTGCTGAGGGGTATTTGGCTCAAGAGGTTTCAGAAAAGAAGAGTCTTAGTATGTGGCCCAGCATGTGTGGTCTTGTGATATTTTGGCAAAGAACGTGGCTGCTTTTTGCCCTTGTCCAAAATGTCTGCTTTAGACTAAAGTGAAGAGTTTTGGATTATTTCCACTGGCAAAGGAAATCTCAAAATAGCCTAGTTTTGACACTGTTGTATGATTATTATTCTTTCCTCTTATGAAAATATATAATGAAAAGGAGCAAGGCGAACAAGGAAAACTACAAAATGGAAAAAAGGGACACCAGGAAGTGGAATGAAGGCAAATCCTCTGTTCAAGGAGATAAACAGAATTAAGGAAAGCCTGATGTTAAATGGAATAAAGGAAGTGGTGACCTCTGGGCAATACTCCATCTAGCTAAGCTTCCATTTTGTGAAAAGAAATTAAAGGCCAAATTAGGTCCAAATATGATGGCACATGCCTTTAATCCCAGCATTCGGTACACAGAGGCAAGCAAATCTCTGAGATCAAGGCCAGCCTGGTCTACATGGGACCAGGAGTACCAAGCTTAAATAGTGAGGAATCCATTGAAAATAAAAACCTGTTGAAGATATAACTGAAGGAGTTAGGCCTTATTCTAGTCAAGCAAGAAGCAGAACTTGGCAGCTTCAGCCATGTAGTTGAAGGATAGAAGGAGGGGGTTATGGACTCTCCTTCTGTGACTAAGGAAAGCTACTGAGTCGGGGTATGCAGTAGGGGTTTCCCTTCATAGAAACCTATAGAAGCCATTATGTGAGTGTGAAAGTGAAGTTGAGGGTACAGCTTGGATTGTCATGGAGACCCAAAGATGTTAGAGATGCCAGAGCAGTGGGATACCTGCCAAGGAGAGCTGTTAACAGTGAGTGGAACCAGCCCAAGAGAAAGAAATGCATTGCAATCAACAAAGCTGAAAGAAGTTGGCGATATGAGGAGCATTTGAACATGACATTCAAATGCAGAGATGGGAGTTTTCCCAGCTGGGTATCAGTCTTGTTTTGGTACAGTATTTCCTCTCTCTGCTTCCTTTTGGAATAGTAATGTACATTTTGTGACATCATATGTTAGAAGTATGTGATCTGCTTTTTTCATTTTTATTTTACAGGGAATTACAGCTAAGAAATTGCATGAGTCTGAGAAGAGAATTTGAACTTTGGCCTTTTCAACAGATTTGGGACTGTAATTCTTTAGAGTGAATTTTGAAGTTGTACTGAATGCATCTTACATTATATAAACATGTTCATATGTTTATATAAGCACATGAGGCTAGGCGGTAGAATGTGGTAGTTTACAATGGAATGGTCCCATAGCATAGATTCATATGTTTGACTGCTTGGCCCATGGGAAATGGTTTGTGGCCTTGTTGGAGTAGATATGGCCTTGTCAAAGAAAGTGTGTCATGGTGGGGGTGGGCTTTCATTGATCTACCAGTTTGTTTCTATGCAAGTACCTTGTAGTTTTTATTGCTGTTGTTCTATAGCACAGCTTGAGATCAGAGATGGAGATACCTCCAGAAGATCTTTTATTGTACAGGATTGCTTTAGGAATTCTGGGTTTTTTCACAAAGGAACCAAAACCATACAATGAAAAAAAGACAGCATCTTCAACAAACGGTACTCGTCTAAAGGCATGTCTACATGTAGAAAAATGCCAAAAAGATCCATATTTATCAGCTTGTGCTGAAGTCCAAGTGGATCAAGGACCTCAAACTAAAATCAGACACACTAAACACATTAGAAGAAAAAGTGGGGAAGAACCTTGAACTTATTGGCACAGGAGAGAACTTCCTGAACAGAGCACCAACAGCTTAGGCTCTAAGACCAACAATTAATAAACGGGACCTCAAGAAACTGAAAAGCTTCTGTAAAGCAAAGGACACTGTCAGTAGAACATGACAGCCTACAAACTGGGAAAATATCTTCACTATCCTACATCTGAGAGAGAGCTAATATCCACAATCTATAAAGAACTCAAGAAATTAAACACCAAGATACCATGTAATCCAATTAAAAGATGGGGTACAGAGTTAAAGAGAGAATTCTTCCCAAAGGAATACCAAATTGTGAAGAAACACTTAAAGAAATGCCCAATATACTTAGTCATCAGGAAAATGCAAATCAAAACTATTCTGAGATTTCACCTTACACCATCAGAATGGGTAAGATCAGAAACATAAGGACAACAAACGTTGGAGAGGATGTGGAGAAAGGGGAACTCTCCTCCTTTGCTGGTGGGAGTGCAAACTTGTGCAACCACTTTGAATATCAATCTGATATTGATATTTCTTTTTTTTGTTTTATTTCATAATTTGATTTGTTTTATTTGAGCACAAATTGTATGCCAAGGAGCCTGAAAAGGCTCAAAACATCTTAGTTGTAGCCTGAATGGTAATCAGACTTTTCAACTGCAAATGCTTTCTTAGAAAACTAGGAGTGAGGTAACCCAGATCCAAAAAGACATATATGGTATGTACTCACCTATAAGTGGATATTAGCCATATAATGTAAGATAAACATACTAAAATCTTTGGACCTAAAGAAGCTAAACAACAAGGAGGATCCTAGGGAGGATCCATAAATCTCATTCAGAATGGCAAACAGGAAAGACACAGGAAGCAGTGGAAGAAAGAGAACATGACAGGAGCCTACCACATATGTTCTCTGAAAGACTCAACCCAGCAGGGGATCGAAGCAAATGCAAAGACTCACATCCAAATTTTGGGCAGAGTGCAGAGAGTTCTATGGAAGAAGAGAGGGATAGAAGGACTCAGAGACGAAAGGGCTTCACATGAAGAACAACAAAACCAAAAAAATCTGGACCCAGAGACTGATAAATCAGTCAAGGACCATGCTTGGAGAATACCTAGACCCAAAAGTACCTCAGTTTCCAAGTAGATTCCCTAATAAGGGGAGCAGGTAAAATCTCTGACATGAACTCAGTTGCCTGCTCTTTTATTACTTCCTCCTGGCGGGGTAGCCTTTATAGGTCACAGAGGAAGAGAATCCAGTCAATCCTGATGAGACTTGATAGACTAGTATCAGATACTAGGGAAGGATGACTACCCCTTTTTAATGGGAAAGGAGAAGAGGAAGCCAAGAGAAAGGGAGGGTGGGACTGGGAGGAGATGGGAGAGGCTACGTTCGGTATGCACAATGAATAAATTATAAAAGAAAAATAATAAAATAAAAATAAAATAAAGTAGAACTGTCAGCTTCTTCTCCATTACAATATCTTCCTGCATGCTGTCATGTTTCCTGCCATGACGACAATGGACTAAACTGTAAGCCAGCCTCAGTTAGATATTTCCTTTATGATAGTTGCTGTTGGTGTGGTGCCTTTTCAGAGCAATAGAAACCCTAACTAAGACCCAAGATGCCTGTCTTTGCAGTTGATCTTACCGATTTATTTTGACCATACAGTCTTTCTAAGTGATGTTTTAGTTCCAATGTGAACATAGAAATTTTATCTATCAAATCTTTATGCTGCTAGCATGACATTATAGAGTAGAGTGTGCCAAAAATCTATCCAGTATCAAAAATTAGGGAGCTATCTCTCTGTTTTTTTTCACTGAAATGTAGGAAAAAGAGTAAAATGGAAAATAAATCTGTCCAGTCTGTGTAAGGAAAGTTCTCAGAGGAGAAAATGACTTGGGAAGTCATTGTGGAATTAAATGGGGATAATAATAATAAATAAATATGGTCAGTAAATCCTGTATGGTCTTAGACATCAAACCACCTCTGTCCTCCATTGCTTTTTAACTCTAGGACAACAGAGGAATTTATATGAAGTACTGTGTAAAAATTTATCTAAAATCCTCAAATTTAGATGTGTCAAATCTACCTATTCACTGCCTGGATTGTAAACACCAATCTAGGAGACAATATAGAGCCTCCGATTGCACTAATTTAAGACAATTTGGAATTTTAATGTACAAAAAGAAGATTGTTTCTAAATGCTATTCGTCAAGAACATATCAGCAGACTTTAAAACTCATAATCTTTGCCTCATGTTAGGAGCCAAGTCTTTAAAAATCTCTGACATTGCTGGAATAATTTCTTGTTCCTCATAACTGCAGGGCTGGTTCTCTTGGAAGCCGAGGTCACTGAGTCATTCCAAGGGTTAATGAGTTACAACTTCAACTGAATGCACAACATTGTCAGGCTCTTTTTGCAAAAGATGAGAGCTTGACTTTGTTTTGAAAGTTATAACCTCATAATTGTAATCAGAATTCCTGGGAAGACCCAGAGGACTTCTGAAATGCTTTTACCACAGGGCTGCCTAGCTTGAGAAAGTCATGACCCTCCTTTCATTTCAGTTCACTTGGTAACAAAGAATTTTAGTCAGAATTGGCTACAGGGTGGAAAGCAGAGTCAAAGAGATGTCCAGAATAAAATGAAATATTTCAATGATTTTATTATTAAAAATTATAGAAGATGGTTGACACATTTGCTTAATGACATAAGGATGCGGTTCCAATTAGGCTCAATCAACTGTAGAATATACACTTATAAGATATTCTTTATTAAATATACTCATTTACATATTTGACCTCCTCCTAATAGATGGCTAGATACCACGTTGATGTATAAATTTATGGTTGACCTATCTAACAACCTGTGAGCAACTACCAAAAGTACGGATGGATAATACAGAGAAAAACACGTAACTGTTTAGAAAATGAGAGTATTGTGATTTCATATGATTTCTTCATGGAACTTCTATCAGGCACTTTCCAGAGGGTTCATCTTTACTTTGCTATTAGAACAATCTAAAGAAAAATAACAATAAATAAAAATAATTTACAACAGCTGGGCATGGTAGTTCTTTCCTTTAATCTAAGAATTCAACATGAAGGGGCTAGCAGATCTCTGTAATTTTAAGGCCAGGCTAGTCTATACAAAAAAAATTAAGGCCAGCCAGGGTTACACAGTGAAATCATAAATCAAAAAAAGTCATTTTGCATTTTTTTCATTTGCTAAAGAGTATCAGTAGCAATGCATATATAGATAAAATAAGACAGATTTTCTCAACGGTAAGGATACGAAATGGAGTTGACAGCAATTAAATCCTAAAGAGAAGAGAGATTCTTAATCAGCATTATAGGGACACTTAGAAAGATGATTACACAGCTTGAAAACTCATATAAACACATATTTAAGAAACGGGTTCTTGATTCCCTGGGAACGCGCCAGCAACATGGGACAGAGAAGCAGGTAAGCTTCTGCCTACCAAAACCTCTCCCTTTTCTTCTCCAAATTGAATGACCCTGTCTTACCCTAAATCTGTAACAGCCCACCTACAGTGATCCCTCTTGGTCTGCTCCTATGGATCAGCATATCTCCTCTTGCCTTTTTTTTCCCCTCCCAACCATATCTTGTTATCCCATATTCCAACTCCAAGAGGCAGCTCCCAACCTGCTCCTGCCCAAGACTGTCAGAGAAACAAATAGGTCAATAAATCAGATAGGAAAACTTCATAACTTCACTGTTCCTCTTCTGTAACCCTAATCCTACACTCTCATCCCCAGCTCTGTAGCACATTACCTGTTGGGGATTCTCCTCACTCTCTGTCCTCATTCCAGGGACTAAGAAAATCCTAGAGGAACACCCTACTTCTCTCCTTTGTTGTGGAAAGGAGCATCACACCTTTCAAGTCCATTCCCACTAAGTGTCATATCCAAATAATTAGAAACACATTTTCCCCAGAACTCACACTGGCCTAGCCTGTCAGGACTCCAGAGGAGTTCCTACCAGGCAAAACACAGCAGCCATGATCTCCTGAGATACAAACAGAGCAACAAAAGCATGGAATGGAACACCCACAAAACAACACTTGTAACACCTATAATGACAACCATCCCAAACCCAGATGCCAAAACAACAGCATAAAATACAGCAACAATCAATAAATGGGACCTCATGAAACTGAAAATCTTCTGTAAAGCAAAAGACACTGTCATCAGAACAAAACGACAGCCTACAGACTGGGAAAGAATCTTCACCAACCCTATATCTGACAGAGGGGTGATATACAGAATATATAAAGAACTAAAAAAGTTAAAAAGCAATAAATCAAGTAATCCAATTAAAAATGAAATATGAAGCTAAACAGAGAATTCTCTGTAGAGATATATAGAATGGCAAACAAACACTTAAAGAGATGCTCAACATCCTTAGCCATCAGAGAGATGCAAATCAAAATGACCCTGAGATTTCACCTTACACCCATCAAAATGGCTAAGATCAAAAACTCAAGTGACAACACATGCTGGAGAGGTTGTGGAGAAAGGGGAACCCTCCTCTATTGCTGGTGGGAATGTAAACTGGTAAAACAACTTTGGTAGTCAACCTGGCACTTTCTCAGACAATTAGGAATACTGCTTCCTCAAGACCCAGCTATACCACTGCTAGGAATATACCCAAAATATGCTCAAGTACTCAACAAGAATATTTGCTCAACCATGCTTGTAGCAGCTTTATTTGTAATAGCCAGAACCTGAAAACACCCCAGATGTCTATCAACGGAGAAATGGATACAGAAATTGTGGTATTTTTACACAATGGAATACTACTCCGCAATCAAAAACGAGGAAACCATGAAATTTTCAGGGAAATCCTGGAATCTAGAAAAGATCATTCTGAGTGAAGTATCCCAGAAGGAGAAATACACACATGGTATATACTCACTTATATAGACCTATAAAATATGATAAACACAATGAAATCTATACACCTAAAGAAGATAAACAAGAAAGAAGACCCAGGGTGAGATGATCAGTCCTCATTTAGAAAGACAAATGGGCTCCCCTTTCTCTACAACCTCTCCAGCATGTGTTGTCTCTTGAGTTTTTTTTTTATCTAGTTTTGATCTCATTCTGATGGGTGTAAGGTGAAATCTTAGGGTCATTTTGATTTGCATTTCCCTGATGGCTAATGAGGTTGAGCATTTCTTTAAGTGTTTCTCTGCCATTCCATATTCCTCTATTGAGAATTCTGTTTACCTCTGTATGCCATTTTTTAGTTGGATTACTTGATTTGTTGCTGTTTAACTTCTTGAGTTCTTGATATATTCTGTATATCAGTCCTGTGTCAGATACAGGGTTGGTGAAGGTCCTTTCCCAATCTGGAGAACCCCCTCCACTCCTGGTGGGAATGTAAACTTGTACAACCACTCTGGAAAGCAATCTGGCGCTTTCACAGACAACTAGCAATAGCGCTTCCTCAAGATCCAGCTATACCACTCCTAGGCATAAACCCCAAAGAGTCTCAAGTACACAATAAGTACATTTGCTCAACCATGTTTGTAGCAGCCTTATTTGTAATATCCAGAAGGTGGAAACAGCCGAGATGCCCCTCAGTGGAGGAATGGATGCACAAATTGTGGTATATCTACGCAATGGAATATTACTCAGCAATAAAAAACAAGGAAATCATGAAATTTGCAGGTAAATGGTGGGATCTGGAAAAGAGCATCCTAAGTGAGCTATCCCAGAAGCAGAAAGATGCACACGGTATATACTCACTCATATAGACATATAATATAGGGTAAACCTACTAAAATCTAAAGAAACTAATCAAGTTAAATTGAGCTAAAATGCTTAATTCCTATCCAGAAAGGCAAAGAGGATGGGCATCAGAAGAAGGAGAAAAGAGGGAACAAGTCAGGAGCCTGACACAGAGGACCTCTGAAAGGCTCTGCCCTGCATACTATCAATGCAGATGTTGAGACTTATGGGCAACCTTTGGGCAGAGCTCAGGAAATCTTATGAAAGTAATGGGAAACAGTAAGATCTGGAGAGGACAGGAACCCCACAAGGAGAGCAACAGAACCAAAAAATCTGAGCACAGGGGTCTTTCCTGAGACTGATACTCTAACCAAAGTCTATGCATGGAGATAACCTAAAACCCCTTGCACAAATGTAGCCCATGACAGTTCAATATCCAAATGGGTTTTTTTGTAATAGGAACAGGGACTGTCTCTGACATGAACTGATTGGCCTGCTCATGAATTACCTCCCCCTGAGGGGGAAGCAGCATTACCAGGCCACAGAAAAAGACAATGCAGCCACTCCTGATGAGACCTAATTGACTAGGGTCAGAAGGAAGGAAAAGAAGACCTCCCCTATCAGTGGACTTGGGAAGGGGCATGCATGCAGAGGGTAGAGGAAGGGAGGGATTGGGATGGGAGGAGGGAGGGAACCACTGGGGGGATACAAAGTGAATAAAGTGTAACTAATAAAGAATTTTTTAAAAAAGAAAGACAAATGGTATGGGCATTGGATGTAGGAGAAAACAAGTAACAGGACAGGAGCCTACTACAGAGTGCCTCTGAAAGACTCTATCTAACAGTGTATCAAAGCAGATACTAAGACTCATAACCAAACCTTTGGAAGAGTGCAGGGAATCATATGAAAGAAGGGGGAGTTAGTATGACGTGGAAAGATTAGGAGCTCCACAAGGAGCAAATATATCTGGGCACAGGGGTCTTATATGAGACTACTTATCTAACCAAGGACCATGTATGGATATGACCTAGAACCTTAGCTTGATGCAGCCGTGGTAGCTCAGTAACTAATTGGTTTACCCTAGTAAGTGGAACAGGGACTATTTCTGACATGAACTCAATGGCAGGCTCTTTGACCTCCCCACCCCACAAGGGAGGAGCAGTCCTGTTAGGCCACAGAGGAGGACTTTGCAGCCAGTCCTAAAGATACTTGATAAAACAGGGTCAGATGAAAGGGGAGGAGGTCCTCCCCAATCAGTGGACTTGGAAAGGGGCAGGGAGGAGATGAGGGATGGAGGGTGGGATTGGGAGGGAATGAGGGAGAGGTATACAGCTGGGATACAGAGTTAATAAAATGTAACTAATAATAAAAAAATAAATAAAACAACCAGGACAATACTCCATGATCAGCCATCATTAGAGAATCTTCCTCCTGCAGCAAATGGGAATAAATGTAGAGACCAACAGCCAGAAAATACGAAGAGAGGGAGAGACCTCTGAATATTCATCCTCAAATGGGATATCTTGATCAAATTCCTCCCTGAAAGCCTCAGGCTTCTGCAGAACTCTTGTAAGAGCCAAACAGAAAGTAGGACACTAAGGGATCAACCTATTCTAAATACAGCAAGACCATTGCATACATGAATTCAGAGACTGAAGCAGCTTGTGCAGATCTTGCATGGGTTTGCACCAGGTGGGACCCTAGAACTAAGAGAAGTGGACACCAAACCCATCCCCAAGCCAGGAGCAATCTCCAATTGAAAACCACTTGCAAATGAAAATTTGGCTTTCTTCAAGGGAATCTCTTAAACAGACTCTGAAAAGTAGGCTGCATACCCAGCACTAGATGGCAAATAGAAAGTAAACTTAATGGCATCATTAGGTGTTCCTTATCTCATGATGTATGTCATGATTTTTCTTTCCTTTTTTCTTTCAATATATTTTTAAAAATTTACTATATGATTCCTTTGTGTATTGTATATTGTCATGGTTTCTGGATTTCTATGGGCTTCCTTCTTTCTTTTTTTTTTTTTTTTTGGTTTTTTTTTTTTTTTTTTTTTTTTTTTTTTTTTTTTTGTGTTTTTCCAGACAAGGTTTCTCTGTGTAGTCCTACCTGTTCTGGAACTAGCTCTGTAGACCAGGCTGGCCTCAAACTCATGAGATCCCCCTGCCTCTATATCAAAAGTGCTGGGAATAAAGGCAAGCAGCACCTGAGCTGTTGGTGTTCCATTCAGGAAGTTTCCTTCTGTGCTAATTCATTCAAGGCTCTTCCCCAGCTACTCTTAGAATAGATTTAGTGTATCTGGATTTATGTTGAGGTCTTTGATCCACTTGGACAAACGTACAGGGTGATAAATATGGATTTATTTGCATTTTCTGCATGTAAACATTCAGTTAGACAAGCACCATTTGTTGAAGGTTTTTTTTTTTTTTTTTTTTTTTTTTTTTTTTTTTTTTTTTTTTTTTTTTTTTTTTTTTTTTTTTTTTTTTTTTTTTTTTTAATCCGTTGAATAGTTTTGGCTCCTTTGTCAAAAAAATCAAAATCAAGAGTCCAGTTTGTTTCTGGGTCTTCAATTCAATTCCATTGTTCAACCAGTATATTTCTATGCAAGTACCATGCAGTTTTTTTATTACTATTCCTCTGTAGTATAGCATGAAGTCAGGGATGGTGATACCTCGAGAAGTTATTTTATTATAGGATTGTTTTAGCTATTCTGGATTTTTTTCGTTAATGGGAAATAGAATAGACAACAGAAGTGGGTGAAGAGAGGGAACCAGGTAAGAGAGGGAGAACAGAGAGAAATGAAGATGGAAACTAGACTAGTGATAGGTGGCAGTTAAAAGACAAAGGGTCTACAGATAGAAGAGAAACTGTGGCCATGGGGCAGATCTATGAAAAGCTACAGACTTAAGACAGGGTAGGATTCTGGGAGTATATGGTGGTGACTCTAGTTGAGACCCCTAGAAACAGGGGTCATGGAGATTGAAGAGGACACCCTCTAAATAGACTAAACTCCTAGAGGAGGGATGGGAAAATCAACCCACCCACAAAAACTTTGACCCAAAATTTATCCTTTCTACAAGATGTTCAAGATTCAAGATAGGGCAGAGATTGAGAGAAGGTCTAACCAATGCCTGGCCCAACCTGAGAACCACCCCATGGGAGAGGGCTTCCTCCTGACACTATTAATGATATTCTGCTGTGCTCACAGAGAGGAGCCTAGCTTGTCTGTCATCTCAGAGACTCCATCCATCAGCAAGCTTCATTGGGTGAAGTGTAGGGGAGTCTTGTGGAAAAGTGGGGGTAAGGACAGATGGACCTGGAGGTGATCGGAGCTATACTAGAAGACAAACAGAGCCAACTAAGCAAGGACCAGATGGGTTTGAAGATATTGAAGGAGCAACCAAGGACCATACATAAAGAGGACCTATACCCTCTACACAGAAGTAGCAGACAGCAAGTTCAACATTCATGTGGGTGCCAGGCCAGACTCTGACATGGACTCTGTTGCCTGCTTTTTGATCACTGCCCCACTGCAGAGCTGCCTAGCCAAGCCTCAGAGAAAGAGGAGGAGCTTAGTTAGGATACAACTTGATGAACTGAGGTTGGGGTGGGGCTCCCCTTTTATTCGAAATAGTGGAAAAGGAGTGGGGAGGAGGTAGGGAGGGTGAGACTGGGAGTAGAAGAAAGGGACTATGAGCAGGATGTAAAATGAATAAATAAATAAATTTATTTTAAAAAAGCAAGTAGTACCAAACCTTGTTCTGGATTTGTGTCTTTTTTTAAAATTAATTACAGTTTATTCACTTTGTATCCCCCCTGTACCTCCCTCCCACTTCCCCTCCCAATCCCTTTTCCCCACCTTTGTCCCTCTCCCAGTCCACTGAAAAGGGAGGTCCTCCTCCCCTTCCCTCTGATCCTAGTGTATCAGGTCTCATCAGGAGTAGCTGCATTGTCTTCTTCTGTGGCCAGGTAAGGCTGCTCCCACCTCGGGGGGAAGTGATTAAAGAACAGGCCAATCAGTTCATGTCAGAGACAGTCACTGTCCCCAATACTATGTCCTCAATACAGTTCAGTATCAATACTTTGATACAGTACTGCCATAGGCTACCTCTGTGAAGGGCTTCCAGGCCATCTCCATGAGTGGTCCTCGGCTGGAATATCAGTTTCAGAAAAGAACCCTGTGCCCAGAATTTTAGGATCTGTCGCTGTCCTTGTGCAGCTCCTGTCCTCTCCAGGTCTTACTATCTCGCACTTCTTTCATAAGATTCCTTGCACTCTGCCCAAAGTTTGGCTATGAGTCTCAGCATCTGCCTCAATACCCTACAGGGTAGAGCCTTTCAGAGGCCCTTTGTGGTAGGCTCCTGTCCTGTTCCCTGTTTTCTCCCTCCTCCAATGTCCATCCTCTTTGGCTTTCTGAATGGGGATTGAGCATCTTAGCCAGAGTCCTCCTTCTTGATTGGCTTCCTTAGGTGTACAGATTTTAGTAGGTTTATCCTATATTATATGTCTAGTATCGACTTATGAGTGAGTATATACCCTGTGTGTCTTTCTGCTTCTGGGATACCTCACTCAGGATGATATTTTTCAATTCCCACCATTTACCTACAAATTTCATGGTTTCCTTGTTTGTTTGTTTTTTTGTTTTGTTTTTTTGTTTGTTTGTTTGTTTGTTTTTTTAATCGCTGAGTGATATTCTGTTCTGCAGATGTACCACAATTTCTGTATCCATTCCTCAGATGAGGGGGATCTCGGCTGTTTCTAACTTCTGGCTATTACAAATAAAGCTGCTACAAACATGGTTGAGCAGATGTCCTTGTTGTATCCTTGAGTGTCTTTTGAATATGTGCCTAGAAGTGGTATAGCTGGGTCTTGAGGAAGTGCTAACTGTCTGATAAAGCTCCAGATTGATTTCCAGAGTGGTTGTACAAGTTTACATTCCTACCAGCAGTGGAGGAGGGTTTCCCTTTCTCCACATCCTCTCCAGTATGTGTTGTCACTTGAGTTATTCATCTTAGCCATTCTGATGGGTGTAAGGTGAAATCTCAGGGTTGTTTTGATTTGCATTTCTTTGATGACTAAGGACATTGAACATTTCTTTAAGTGTTTCTCTGTCATTCTATATTCCTCTATTGAGAAGTCTCCATTTAGCTCTGTACTCCATTTTTAATTGGATTACTTGATTTGTTGCTGTTTAACTTCTTGAGTTCTTCATGTATACTGAATATTAGCCCTCTGTCAGATAGAGGGTTGGTGGATTTGTGTCTTAATGGGATTCCTGAAAGTGTGAACCAGTATGTCTCTGAATCTCTGTGTTTCTTGTGCCGTTTATTGGGCTCTGTTCCTTTTGTCATTAGTTTTATCCTGTACTGATGGATTTTTTTATTGTTGTTTTAGCTTAATATATTGTATTACTTTCCCCATAGATACCTATTTTCTTTTCTAATGTGATATAAAAAAGGGGGTGGAAAAACATAGGAGGCGAAGTGGGGAGACATAAAGGAAGAAAAAACCATAATCAGTATATTTCATATAAAAATCTATTTTCAATAAAAGAAAAAAAAAGGAGGAGGGTAATATAATAGACTGAGTACCAGGCACTGTATATACTAAAATGTATGGATTATAGACTAGAACAAATTCACATTTTGAAGTTTATTTCATCTGTAGAAGATGCTATTGTGCAAATGATAGATATAGGTCTGATTTCAATCTTATGCATGTGGACATCCAATTTTTGTTGAATATGATACTGTTTTTCAGTATCTGATTTTGGTATTTTGTCAAATATTTAAATTTATGAAGATGTGTCTAAAAACAAAAAAAAAAGGGAACACTTTGAATGACAGGAACTCACACAAATAGTTAAAACATCAGAGAGCTTTACGAAAAAAAATAAATACAGCATACAAAACTTTAAGTTATCCATCTGAAGCTGCTCAGGCTACACCAATTACCTGATTCTAAGACCTGAGTATATCCACAGGTCGTGACCCTTGGATGAAGCCTGTGTTATTGCACACAATCCATTATTCGTAATCAATATTTCCATGTGAATCACCAATGGTGAAAATGGCATTCGTTTTCTCTCATCTTGGAACACTCATGTGATGATTTTTTTGATCATTTGATGATTTTGTCATCCATAGACTTATATTCCAAAGTTACTCAATAAGATGTGAAGCTCTGCCTACTCCATGGAAGAACTGTCAGATGAGCTGCTTTTCACCTGACAAGAAAGAAAATATTCCTTGAAGAAAACTGGAAGGTTCTAGAAGCATAGAGTCAAAGGGATTTAAAGAAAAAAAGAGTTAAACAGAAGATTATTTTACAAACCAGCATGGACATGTGCAACTAAGACTTAGCTGGCACTGCACATATTCTGAGAAAACCACCTCCACTTACTGATGCCTCTAGACACTAGAGAAGAAATCCCAGGATTGGCCCTGATCACAAACACAAACATTACTGACAGTTATGCACAAGGACCATCAGATCTGTATATCATATACATAGGAAATCTTATGTGGCAAGTAAAGTTTGTACAGGTTAATTTTATAGTATTTTCTTTGACAACTATACTAATCCCAGCTTCCAGCAAGTGGTTTTTCATTGCTCGGCTGCTGTGAACACCTGAATATACTGTAAAATTTATTGACTGTAACATTTGATAAATATTTGCTGAAAGAAATATGCCCTTTTCCCTCCTTGACCCAGAAATCAGAGAGGGTTTTCAATTTTTATATCCTACATAGATTTCAAAGATAAAATTTCTAGATGTGGAGAAGCAGAGACGGCAAGAGTGTTTCATATTATACATGTGTAGTGCAGGGTATGTGCACAGAGGCCTGGGAGAGAGCCCTGGAGAACACTGATGATCAGTACGAGTTGGTTGAGGCCAATATAGGTTAAGGATAAACTAATGTCTTTAGAAACTTCAAGGGATCAAAGCTAAGAAGTCAAACCTGCTGCCAAGTCTGAGGAGAAAATATAACTGGGATTAGACAAGAAGGTCGATGCTGAAAAGAAAGTCAGATTTATGTAGGAAAGATTTTGAATGTCTATGATGTTTTTGGTGTCTGCGGGAGTGTAAGTTGAACAGTTTATAATTTAATGAAGAACCATACACATATATGGTTATTATAACAAAAATCATTTTAGAAAATGAGAAGTGGCATTATAGAAGCAAAGTAGGCAGTTGGAGTAAAGGAAATAGTGTTTTCTGAAAAAAACATAATACAACACAAGCTGAGACTTTAAGAATGCATAGCTCTTATATAATTGATAGCTTTGAGGATACTCCTGGAAGAAAACTTAAATTTTCCAAAAAAATTAAGACACAACAAGATAATGCTTGGAAGAGGTGGCAAAGGATGTCAGTAGATTGAAGTGCAGTGGAAAGAGATAATGGGCAAGAGAAGAAAGTGCTTCCTAAGCCTTGCTGAAGAGAGCAAGTAATGATTTTTGAGAACTATAAGAACATAAAAATGTATACAGACTTTCAGTAAGTCATTTTCTTTTATTTATTTTTCTCCTAAATTAAAACTCCATTTCCACAGCCTACTCACATCTTGTTACTTACCACTTAAAAATATTTTAATTACTTTAGTTTTATTGTCATTTATAGTTTTTAACTTTTAAAATAAGTTTTGTTGCCATGAAGAACAGTGAGCTTGGGACTGAGAGACTTGGCCTTAGCATTAAAAGCCCTTGCTGTTCTTTCAGAGAACATGGGTTTGATTCCCAGCACCTAAATAACAGCTCAGAACTGTGTAATTCCAGTTCCATGGGATCCATTACCTACTTTTTGTCTCTGTGGGCACCAGGAATACACATGGTACGCAGACATACATGTAAGTAGAGTATTACACATATAAAATTTAAAGAAGCAAAAAGAATAGTGGACTTCATTATAACACACACACACAGAGTCGTATATATCAATTGTTTTTATTCATATTCTTCCTCTGCTCTCTTTGCCATCCTCCCCACTCCTGATGGGCTACGATCTCTCTCCAAATAGTTCTTCTTTTTCTGTAGTAAAATTGCACATTTAAACATAGATGTTTCATGTGACAGAAACTGTTTTGTAATTCTTAATCCTATGCTTCACTTTTGTTTCACCCCTCACTTTGTATGCTTTTTTCCTTCCACACAGGTAGCCTCTCTTCTTTCATGCTATATATTGTATATATTAAAACCTAGATTATTATTAGAAAAGTAGGTCAAAATTGAAGAGCAAGTGATAATTATTTATCAATATTTATCTTTCTGAATATTGCTTATCTTGGTTAACATGATTATTTCCTGTTCATTCATTTTCCTGCAAATGATATAATTTCATGTTTCTTTATAAATAAATAAATTTTACTGTGTCCGTGTACCACATTTCCTTTATCCACTTGTTTGCTGTTGGGCATTTCTGCAGCTTCCACATCTTAGCTTTATTATATTCATTATGAATAGTATCATAATAAAAGTATATGTACAGGTATCTCTGTGGACAGTTAATTCAGATCCGAAGAGTAGTATAGCTGGGTCAAACGATAGCTTTATTTGTAGATAATTGAGGAAGTCCCATACTGATTTATATTAATACAGTTTTCTATCCATAAGTCTGTAAGAAAAATGACCTACCTCCCTTAAATTAATTCAATAGTCTACCTGTTTCCCACCAAGTGGCCTTCCAAATCATTCATCTATTGAGTAGTTAGCTTCGAAGAATAACCTTAATGGCTATTGGAGATACTAGATTGTTCAGTTGTACTGATGACTGAAAATGGTTGTCTGCTTAATTTTTTTTTTAATTTTTTATTTAACTTTTATTAAATACACTTTATTCCTTTTGTATCCCCCCATAAGTCCCTCCCTCCTCCCCTCCCGGTCCCACCCTCCCCCCCTTTCTGCATGAATGCC